>CAUYON010018024.1:0-52557 GCA_963573935.1 Arctocebus calabarensis
AGAGACCCAACAAGAAAAGAAAACTATAGACCAATATCACTAATGAATATTAATGCAAAAATATTTAACAAGATACTAACAAACAGAATCCAACAACACATCAAACAAATTATACACCATGACCAAGTGGGCTTTATCCCAAGGTCTCAAGGCTGGTTCAATTTACGTAAATCTATAAATGTAATTCAGCACATAAACAAATTAAAAAATAAAGACCTTATGATTCTCTCAGAAAAAGCTTTTGACAATATCCAGCATCCCTTCATGATCAGAACACTTAAAAAAATTGGTATAGAAGGGACATTTCTTAAACTGATAGAGGCCTTCTACAGCAAACCCACAGCCAATATCATATTGAATAGAGTTAAACTGAAACCATTTCCACTTAGACCAGGAACCAGGCAAGGTTGCCCATTATCTCCATTGCTCTTCAACATCGTAATGGAAGTTTTAGCCATTGTAATCAGGAAAGAAAAGGCGATCAAGGTTATCCACATAGGGTCAGAAGAGATCAAACTTTCACTCTTCGCAGATATCTGATATCTGGAAAACACCAAGGATTCTACTACAAACTTTTAGAAGTGATCAAGGAATACAGCAATGTCTCAGGCTACAAAATCAACACCCATAAATCTGTAGCCTTTATATATGCCAACAATAGCCAAACCGAAAAAACAGTCAAGGACTCTATTCCTTTTACAGTAGTGCCAAAGAAGATGAAATATTTGGGAATTTACCTAACAAAGGATTTGAAAGATCTCTATAAAGAGAACTATGAAACTTTAAGAAGAGAAATAGCTGAAAATGTCAACAAATGAAAAAATATACCATGCTCATGACTGGGAAGAATCAACATTGTTAAAATGTCTATACTACCCAAAGCAATATATAATTTTAATGCAATTCCTATCAAAGCTCCATTGTCATATTTTAAAGATCTCAAAAAAATAATACTTCATTTTATATGGAATCAGAAAAAACCTCAAATACTTAAAAAATAATACTTCATTTTATATGGAATCAGAAAAAACCTCAAATAGCCAAGACATTACTCAGAAATAAAAACAAATTAGGAGGAATCACGCTACAAGACCTGAGACTGGACTATAAATCGATAGTGATCAAAACAGCATGGTAATGGCACAAAAGCAGAGAGGAAGATGTATGGAACAGAATAGAAAACCAAGAGATGAATCCAGCTACTTACCATTACTTGATCTTTGACAAGCCAACTAAAAACATTCAGTGGGGAAAAGACTCTCTATTTAACAAATGGTGCTGGGGGAACTGGCTGGCGACCTGTAGAAGATGAAACCTGGACCCACACCTCTTACCATTAACTAAGGTAGACTCTCACTGTATTAAAGATTTAAACTTAGGACATGAAACTATTAAAATATTGGAAGAAAGTGCAGGGGAAACTCTTGAAGGAATCGGCTTGGGTGAATATTTTATGAGGAGGACTCCCTGGGTAATTGAAACAGTATCAAAAATACACTACTGGGACCTGATCAAACTAAAAAGCTTCTGCACAGCCACGAACATAGTAAATATAGCAAGCAGACCCTCCTCAGAATGGGAGAAAATAATTGCAGGTTATGCCTCCGACAAAAGTAACCAGAACCGACAGAGAACTCAAACATATTAGCAAGAAAAGAACAAGTGATCCCATCTCAGGGTGGGCAAAGGTCTTGAAGAGAAACTTCTCCAAAGAAGACAGGAGCACAGTCTATAGACACATGAAAAAATGCTCACCATCCTTAATCATCAGAGAAATGCAAATGAAAACTACTTTGAGATATCACCTAGCCCCAGTAAGATTATCCCACATGACAAAATCCCAAAACCAGAGATGTTGGCCTGGATGTGGAGAAAAGGGAACACTTCTAATACTGCTGGTGAGAATGCGCACTACTATGTTCCTTTTGGAAGGATGTTTGGAGAGTACTTAGAGATCTAAAATAGACCTTCCATTCGACCCTATAATTCCTTTACTAAGTATATACCCAGAAAACCAAAAATCACATTATAACAAAGACATCTGTACCAGAATGTTTATTGCAGCCCAATTCATAATTGCTAAGTCATGGAAGAAGCCCAAGTGCCCATTGATCCATGAATGGATTAATAAATTGTGGTATATGTATACCATGGAATACTATGCAGCCTTAAAGAAAGATGGAGACTTTACCTCTTTCACGATGGAGCTGGAACATATTCTTCATAAATTGTGGTACATGTATACCATGGAATACTATGCAGCCTTAAAGAAAGATGGAGACTTTATCTCTTTCATGATGTAGCTGGAACATATTCTTCTTAGCAAAGTATCTCAAGAATGGAAGAAAAATTATCCAATGTACTCAGCCCTACTATGAAGCTAATTTAAAGGTTTCATATGAAGGCTATAAAGCAACTATAGCACAAGAATATGGGAAGGGAGGGGGGAGGTTAGGGTGGAGGGAGGGTAATTGGTGGGGCCACACCTATGGTGCATCTTAGGGTACAGATGAAACTTACTAAATGCAGAATACAAATGTCTTTATACAATAACTAAGAAAATGCCATGAAGGGTATGTTAAACAGTTTGATGAAAACATTTCAGATTGTAGCTCGGCGCCTGTGGCTCAGCAGGCTAAGGTGCCAGCCACGTACACCTGAGCTGGTGGGTTCAAATCCAGCTTGGGCCGCCAAACAGCAATGACGCCTGCAACCAAAAAAAAATTGGCTAGGTGTTGTGGCGGGCGCCTGTAGTCCCACCTACTTGGGAGGCAGAGCAAGAGAGTCGCTTGAGCCCAGGATTTGGAAGTTGCTGTGAGCTGTGATGCCATGCCACTCTATTCAGGGTGACAGCTTGAGGCTCTGTCTCAAAAAAAAAAAAAAAGAAAAAAAGAAAACATTTCAGATTGTATATGAAACCAGCACATTGTACCTCTTGATTGCACTAATGTACACAGCTATGATTTAATAAAAAAAAAATGCTAAGTAGGCGAGATAATGTGTATATTAAATAGCTTGAAATAGCCATTTTTACACCTATATCAAAACATTATGTTGTGCATCATGTGTATATGTATATATATATAATTTTTCTCAAATTATGAAAAATAATCCAATACATAAATAAAATAAAAAACATCGTATAGCATTGGACATATAGTTATTATGTAGTGCTTTTTTATTAGTAATATTATACTAATCAGTGTTTAATAGAGTTCAGACTTTCCTGTTGCAAGTTATTTTTCAAATGAAGTTTTTACCTTATATAGGTTACTATTGCACATAACAAATCATTCCAAAACTCAAGTCAAAGTTATTGTTGCTCACACACTAAGTGTAGGCTAGGATTTGGCTGATTTATTCTGGCATCATCTGAGTGTCTCTGTTTCTTACTGACTGCCTTCTCTGTCCAGGCCTGTCTTCCTCCACCTGGGCCACATGTGCTATATAGGGCATGTTGTTCTCATGTTGACGGCAAATGTGCAAAGAGGGGGAATTGAAGTCACATGAAACTGTTTGAAGCCAAGACTCAGAATTAACAAAAGGTCACTTTTACCTATTTGTGATCAAAGACACAGGGCAAACCCAACATCCCCAGAGTCAGTGAAGAACATTATATACTGAAGAGGCCATGGCCTGGAGGGGAGAGCAGGGATATTAAAATTGGACTGAAAATTTCAAAGCACCTCTGTCCATACTTATAAAGGAAAAAAAACCCAACTATCAAACAAAAATTTAAGATGAAAGTGATTCCTCTGTAGGTCATATTGAACTTGTCATGGAGTCAGTGGGCACAGGTCAACTCTGCCTAAAAACTTAAGCTGTGATGTCTGTCTGTGCCCCTCCCTTTGGTCTTTGTTGATCCTATCACAACATAGAAGAGGAAATACATAAACGTTTATTCAGATAGATAAGCCTCAGTAAAAAGAAAGCCCCTTCTAAAACTCTCTTACCATTTCATTCACATGCATTTGGCCTGCCTTTTTCTTCATGCCACTATTCTTCCACTTATCATAATGTTATAAATGATTGCCTTCGTGTCAGTTTTTTCTCCATTTATTGGTTCACTGATTAATTCATTTGCTACATATTTATTGGGTGTCTACTATATTGGAACTTCTCCTATGCTCAGTGAACATTGTATTGGAGGGAGTGACATTGGATCCCAACTCCCTTTCAGCTTGTGTTTTAGCAAGGAGTAAAGACATTTTAAAAATAAAAACTTACATGAGTAAAATATTGAACTACAATTGAGATAAATTCCATAACTAGAGAGAAAGTGCAATGAAAATGTCTAACTAAAGAAGTGAATTAGTCTGGGAATTTTTCAGAACACTGGCTGGACGGACAGGGCAGCTTTAAAATACCCTGCTGCAATAGAAATATTAATGCAATTCAAGCTATGTATAAAATTTTAACTTTTTAGTACCAAATTAAAGAAAGGAAAAATAAACGGATGAAAGTGTTTTTAACAATATGTTTTATTTAATCCAATATATCAAAAATATTAAAATTTCAAGATAGTATCAATATAAACATTAGTGCAGAAATATTTTATATTCTTTGTGTGTGGTATATTTTAACCACTTTATCAAGGTCTGCTTGACAAATAAATAGCTATATATGTTTAAAGTACAACTTGATTTGTTTGAAGATATCTATACACCCATGAAATAATCATCACAGTCTGTGCTATGAACATATCCATCTATCACCTCCCAAAACTTCCTTCCAACTCCAAGAAGAGCTAGTTTTATAAGTGTCATAATGCCACTGTCTATTTTAGTTTATTTTTCTTTCTTTCTTTTTTTTTTTTGAGACAGAGTATCATTTTGTCACTCTTTGTAGAGTGCAATGGGATCATAGCTCACAGCAACCTCAAACTCTTGGGCTTAAGCGATTCCCTTGCCTCTGCCTCCCAAGTAGTCAGGACTACAGGTGTCCACCACAACACCCGGCTATTTTTGTTTGTTTGTTTTTTGTTTCTTTTTTTTCAGAGACAAGGTCTTGCTCTGGCTCAGGCTGTTCCCAAACCTGTGAGCTCTGGCAATTCACCTGCCATGGCCTCCCAAGTGCCAGGAATATAGGCATGAACCACCATGCCCAGCCACTGTCTGTTTTAGTATATCTAAATAACACATCTCAAATCTGACTGACCCCATTTCAAATCCTTAATGGTCATATGGTTATTGGTTTCCACATCAGCCGGTACAGCTTTAAAGGACTAACCAGGAAAACCAGTGAAGAGGAATTTTGCAAACAGAAGAACCCAGTGAGTGCAAAATCTTTGGAGCAAAGTATCAGGATTAAGTAGAGGAGTTGAAATAACCTATTTTTCATAGAACAGAGGTTTCAGATGACGTATCACAGCATGGACCTAAAATTACATGGAGTTTTATAGAACATGTCAATGTTCTATTAATTTTATTCTAAGTCTTAGAAGAGATAATTGAAAAATGTAAGCATGGTGTACACGATCTGCCTTGGATTTCAAAGAGATTGCCCATGCTACTGATGAGTAAATGGATTAAAGGGTCAGGAATGGGTATGGGATTCTCTAGGGGTTGTAGTTAGCACTCAGATGGTCTAGGCAAGAGCAGGTGATCAGAACCGGGGATGTCAGTGAGGAGATGCAGATGGATTAAAATTGCTTAGCTGATAAAATCAATTAGGCTTTTAAAATTCTATTTGAGAAGGGAATGACCTGGAAGAAGGGTATTTGTTTTATTCTGAGAGGTAAATATTATGCAAAATGATATTAATATTAAGCAAAAGTGATTAACTCAGAATTGGACAACGTTTCAAGAGAAAATTAAATTGTTTATTTGGAAAAAGAGAGCTAACTAGCAGAAAACTGGGTATGTAGGGCTCGAGCTCAAATAAATGGTCTGGTTTTGTCTTCAAATTCAAGAAAGGCCAACATTGATCCTTGCAGATTGTCAGGTCTCAGGAACAACTCATCTTAATTTCTTTGGGGTTTAGTTCCCTGACATATGACTGACATTAAATGAATATTTGTTGAATACACTTTGTACAGCCTCTTCTCTTTTCATATTCTCAGCCTTCCCTACCACCTCATTATGAAAAGAGAAGAGGCTGTACAAAATGTATTCAACAAATATTCATTTAATGTCAGTCATATGTCAGGGAACTAAACCTCAAAGAAATTAAAATGAGTTGTTCCTGAGACCTGACAATCTTAACAACTCACAATAAACCTAAACCTAAACCTAAAAAATAAAAAGTAAATAAACCTAAACCTAAACCTAAAAAGTAAAAAGGTGAGGTGAATATTACTAAAAATGTTATAAAATGTGTCATGCAAAGAAAACAAAATCAATTCCAATAAATTCTACCAGTGGATTTGGATCAATAAAAATTTTTCATATGATGATTTCATGATTTTAATCATGGCAACTTCACTAGTATCTAGGATTTTACAGAGAAAAGCCTGTTTACACTTTATTTCTTTGTCCTTATAAATTTTTCTAATGCTAGTCACAGCCACAGTACCTTCCTTTGTGCACATATCAATAATAAAACATGGCATCTTTCAGTAAAATCTGCAAATTTTCAACCTTTACAGCCATCTAGGGCTATATCACAGATGATGTGAAAGTCATCTCTCTCCAATTCTATTTATTGGCCAAAAAGTTCGTATGCAATTCGTATTTAAATCTAAAATAATATCAAGAACTTAAATAAGTCTAAATTTTAGGGACTAATCAACTAACATTATTTTAAAGGGCCTATGATATAGTGCCTTATTCTAGCAATGTTAAGAAATTAACCCCTTACCTCAAGATATTGACACTAGGCTTGAAAAAGCAGAGGGGTTTAAACAGAGAATTTTTCATGACAAAATATGCAATGTTAGCCAAGGAACCTGAGTATCTTTGTATATATTAGATAGGGAAAAGGTTTGATGGCAATGTTTGGCTTATCCTTTTTGACTGAAATGAGAAGAGAGAAAATCAGAAAATTTAACCTTTTCTCTTCTAGGGATTTGTGCTATCAATGTGGTATAAACAGAATGAAGAGTATCTTGTGGTGAGGAAGTGGTCCATGATGATTAATCAATTGGTTATTACAATGCCCTTACAGACATTTGATAGCATTGTGTTAAATGAATAAATAAACTAGAAGATGTGGCCTTATGTCCTTTATATTTTTGTCATATTTTCACACTAGTTACTTTTTCTTACCTACAGAGTCATTTTGAAGTGTTATTCGCACTTTGCTAAGTGTCAAGGGCACAAGAAGGGAATAAGAAATTGTCCTGTTCTCAATTCCTTTCCAGTGTCATTTTCTTATTTCAGGCCATCATCATCTTTCATTTGGATTTCCAAACTAAATTCCCTCGTCACTCTCCGCATTCAATCAATCATCCACATGCTTCCACAGACAGTTTTCTTGAGTCCAAATCCAATCTAGTTACTTTCTGCTTAAAATTGTTCTGTAATTGTCCCTTGTGTATTGGATAAAATCTAGGTTCTTTAATGAGGCTTAGAAGTTTCTTAAGATTTTTTTCCAGCCATCTTATCTAAATTGAAGTCATATGAAAGTATTTACTATTTCCCAAATACACCTTGTTCTTTCATGGCTCTGAGTCAAGGAGTGTCCTTTGAACATATTTTTACTGTCGCACATTTTCTAAAAATAAATTTGACTCACCTTCTCATTTATTCTCCTCTATCTTAGGTTGCAGAATCTTAGGTTGGTATTTCAGACTATGATCAATGGTGTGATAAAGTTTAGATTTTAGTTTCCCCTTGTTTATTTCTAGAAGGGAATAAGAAATTATCCTGGTTCTCAATTCCTTTCCACTGTCATTTTCTTATTTCAGGCATCATCTTTCATTGGGATTTCCACTTTAAATTACTAGAAAGTAATTTGATTACGAGAGTGTTTCAAGGCTGTAGTACATTGGATCAATATTAGAATAGAGGTGGAGGAAAAAATTAGGTGTGTATTGGAATCTAGACATGACGTGATTATATCCTATTTTAGGATGGGTTTATAAAGAAAAGGTAAAAATAATAAAGTTTATGGTAATTTACCTGGGAGTCTAAACATAGAAAGTATACAAACAAAATTATTCAAGTGATTTTTTAAAATATAATGATTATAATTTTAAAAATATAGTAATACATGATTTCTCCTATGATGACAGGGAGATTGGATAACCTCTGCAAAAAATTGGTCAGGCTCCTAGAGATGACTGATCCATACAATATAGATCAGAGGTCTAAAACAAAATAAATGAATAAAAAATTCCTCCCTCAAATTCTTTCTTGTGTGAAAATCCAATAAATTTAATGGAACAAAATTATTTATGGCTGGGTGAAAGATATATAATGTCTTCACTCTTCAAAATTTAAATATAGGAAAGAAAATACATCCAAGGACCTTTATCTCTACACAAATGTTTTTGTATTAATTAATGGCAGAGCACTATGAGAGATCATAGAAAGAGATATTTATATTCCACTTTTCTGATACACTGTTTTATTCACTAATACCTAGCAGCTCCTTTGACTGTATAAAAAGGAAGTAGAAAATGGATTGCTTCTTACAATTGTACGAATTGGAGCTTCATAATAGTTCAATTAAGAAAAAAATGTAAAGAAGATTACATAAGATTAGTCACAGTAAGTATGAAGTAGTTTTCACTTTTCTAGGATAGTATTATTTTATAGTTATCTGCAACTTAAATGTTGAGGGAAACCAATGGTTGATGTTCCTAATCTTCTGGTCTCGTGTTCCCTTGGCTTTTCAGCATTTTGAAAATCCATAATCCTATAGTCAAGTTAAGGGTAAGTTTTGGGGATTTTATTTATGAGTCTCTGGGAGCCATTAAGTTGGCTTTGTGATCCTGTGTTTATAACATAGAAGCCAAAGCGAGGAGAAAGGTTGACAGAGTAGGAAGTAATTTGAGAGAATAAGGATAAAGATGTGAAGAAAGGAACAGTAGATATGAGGAACTATTTGATGAGGAAATACTTCATACATGAAATGTAAAGGGAACTATGAGATATTTACCTTGGTTGGCTCAGAGGCATCTCTTGAGAGTTTGTTTTTTGTAATCATTTCTACTTCCTTTGAGAAAAATCCTAGTATTATGTTATAGAGTCTTGGTATGTCATCATATAATGATGAAAAGACCAAGGGTAATACAAATTTTTAGGGTATGATTCAGTATTCCATTTGTCTCTATTAATAAAGTGCTCATTACTTGAACAGACAGCAATGTCAAACCTAACCTTGTAATTTCAAGGTTGTTATGGTGCCAGCCACTTTGTAAATCATAAGCCCAGGGTCATCAAATGAAGTTTTATGGTCTCAGGCTGGAATGTTGTGTACTTGTGCTGTTGATCATGATGATCCATTTATTATTTCAAAAAGATAAAGTCATAATCTGCAAATCTTATTTTTCTTTTCATGCAGTCTATCTCAAAAAAATAGAAAGAAAATAATTAGTGGAGATTTCTCAATTATGAAGAATTTCATGCAATTATTAATTTAGTAAATTATGCTTATAGAAATTCTATTTCTTTTAACTTGCATTTATATTATAATTAGTGAAGAGAATGGTTTACATACACAACACCCTATTATATTAAATGAGTCTTTTATTAGACACTATGTTAAAAAGTCCTTAATTAAGGCTTACTATGTGCAACTCTGTGCAAAAATTAACTGTAATTACAGCATTCTATTTTATGATTTAAGTAGGAATAAATTTCCATTTCAAATACTCAGTTTTCACACACAAGTGAATAGATAGCATATAGTAGTCTTCACATCTCATGAAAAAATGGCAAGCTGGTCAGACATGAGATCTTTTGTATGAATATTTTGTTTCTGAAAATGTTTACAGGAGTGAATTTCTATTTTCTGTTTTTTGGTAACTCACCACTTATGAGAGTATTGAACTTGAAATGGATAATAATATTCTACTACAGAAATCATATGATAATATAAATGTCTTCTTGTTTAATGTTCTGAATGTTTCCAGTGGTAATTTTACATTATCTTCATCTGAACAGATATAAATAGAGGGAAGCCAAAAAATTAAATTACACATGTAAGAGAATACAAAATGTAGATATGTGTAGGAGAGAAGGCTTAAATGAATTAACAGTACCAATTCTACCTGTCTTCTGTAGGAATAGAAATTTTAGTTAGCCACAGAGACACCAAGTGGAGGATTATTTTCCTGGGCACTCTCATGCTTAGATTTGGCCATTGGATTTGTATTTAGCCAATGAGATGCGAAAGGGGGCAATGGATGCTGTTTCAGAGTTATGTGCTTTAAGAGAAAAGGAGTTGACTCTTCTTTGTCTTTGTTTCTTGCCATGTTATTGGAATATGGACACAATGGGGAGAGTTGGAACAGCCATCACAGAATGAGAGATAGAACCAGCATGAGGAAGGTAGATTGTCTGATGTCACCAAGCAGATCGCTTCCACTCTGTTTCCAAAAGAGGTGTGTATTTACCTCTTGCTTGAGCCAGTGCTATTATTTTCTTTTCATATAGCAGCTACTCCACATGGTAAGCAATGTGATACAGCATCTAAATCATTTAAAGAAAATACCCAAATCTAAATGTGGAAGAAAGG
Organism: Arctocebus calabarensis; assembly: GCA_963573935.1. Lineage (NCBI taxonomy): Eukaryota > Metazoa > Chordata > Mammalia > Primates > Lorisidae > Arctocebus > Arctocebus calabarensis. Next base: position 10,624 of record CAUYON010018024.1, read on the forward strand.
AAGTTTTTTTTTTATTTTTTTAGTGTTGGAATTAGCCAAAGGTATTGTCTGACTTTAACATATTAATGTATTAACACCATCAAGAAGAAGTTTCTGAGCGCATGGAACCATTTCCCACTATCCAACTCAAAAGCTACTAGCAATATGTAGATATTGAGCATTTGGGATGTGAGTAACTTTTCTGAATTTTTAATTTTAGTAAATTTTAGATAATTTCAATTTAAACAGTCATGCATGGGTGATGACTACCATATCGGACTGCACAATCAGAATGACATATTCAATTGTTTTGTCTGGTAACATAATCCATAAATTCTACCTCATACTCTTCCAAGTTAGGGAGATGATGCTGTTAAAAAAATATTAGAGGAAGTGCCTAAGAAATGTACTGCTACTAGGTAAATTATCACCCGCCTATGTGTATGTCTGTTTCAATACTTAACAAAATTTTTTTGAATTAAAATTACTGGATATGTATGTGTGTGCATATGGAAATACAAAATACAGGGATGTTTTCTTAAATCTGCTCTGTGTAGCTAGGCATCCAGCTAGCTCCCATTTCAATGAGTTTCACAGAAGATGGCCGAGAGATTCAGGGCAAGCAGTAAGAACTTTATTCCTGGCTGTGGCTTCTATCAGGATATCTCTCTACTTTCTGACAATGTCAATTTAAACTGGAAAATATACATAGGGTTCCAAAAAATGTATACACATTTTATAAAAGGAAAATAAATGTTTAAGAAATGTTTAATACTCAAGTCACATTTGACTTTTGCAACTGCAAGGGATTTGTACTAGGTCTAACAACCAAGTTCTGAACTAATCCTAGAAAAAGTGCCACATATTTCATTGCTGAATATCACTATGGTCACCTTCAAAGTACTCCCCTTGGGGAGCTGTGCACCAATGGCAGAGCCTAATCCACCCTTCAAAGCAATTTTGGAACTTTTTGTGTGGAATGGCCATCACAGCTGTCACTGTATTACCCTTGATGTCCTGAATGTCATCAAAAGACCTTCCTTTCAATATTTCCTTTAACTTCAGGTAATGAAAAAAGTCACTGGGGGCCAGATCAGGTGAGTAGGGAAGGTGTTGCAATATGGTTAGTTGTATTGGTTAAAACACCAATAACTGGCTAAAAAACACAGAGGGAACTGTGAACTGATGTGTTGTTGTGGTATAAGAGCCACACTTGTCTCATGCTAAGACTTTCAGTTAATATTTTCCTAACCTCTTGTCTCTCGATATTTACTTGCTCTGCTGTGCTTCTTACAGTCAGCCAAAGACTTTGACACACAATTTATTGAATTTTTACTGAAAATGGAATGTTTTCATCAGTTCTGCTTGTTACTGATTACCCTGACCTCTTTTTATCAGTGATGCATTCTCTCCCCCCCAGAAAAAGATTTAATCAATTTTCACAGTGCCATTTTCTTCATGGCATTATCTCCATAGACCTGGACTAACAAGTCCTTGATTTCACTTCCACACTTTAAGTTTAATAAGAAATATAATGTTGTAAATGGAATAGAGTCCTTGACTGCTTTTTCAGCTTGGCTATTGTTAGTATATATATAGGCTACAGATTTATGAGCGTTGATTTTGTAGCTCTCTTCTGGTCAGAAGAGATCAAACTTTCACTCTTCACAGATGATATGATTGGATATCTGGAAAATACCAGGGATTCTATTACAAAACTCTTAGTAGTGATCAAGGAATACAGCAGTGTCTCAGGTTACAAAATCAACACTCCACCCTATGTGGATACCCTTGATCGTCTTTTCTTCCCTAATTGCAATGGCTAACACTTCCATTACAATGTTAAAGAGCAGTGGAGACAATGAGCAACCTTGCCTGGTTCCTGATCTGAGTGGAAAAGATTTCAATTTCATTCAATACAATATTGGCTGCAGGTTTACTTTAGATGGCCTCTATCCAGTTTAAGAAATGTCCCTTTTATACCCATTTTCTTAAGTGTTCTTATCATGAAGGGACGCTGGATATTATCAAAAGCTTTTTCTGCATCAATTGAGAGAATCATACGGTCTTTTTTTTAAGTTTATTTATGTGCTGAATTATATTTGTAAGCCTAGAGACGTTGGGATGAAACCCACTTGGTCATGGTGAATAATTTGTTTGATGTGTTGCTAGATTTGTTTGCTAGGATCTTGCTGAATATTTTTCCATCAATATTCATTAGTGATATTGGTCTATAATTTTCTTTCTTGTTGGGTCTTTTCCTGGTTTGGGGATCAAAGTGATGCTTGCTTCATAGAATGTGTTGGGTAGTATTCCTTCTTTTTCTATATTTTGAAAAAGGTTGAGTAATATGTATACTAGTTCCTCTTTAAAGGTTTGGTAGAATTCTGATGTGAAGCCACCTGGTCCTGGGCTCCTCTTTTTAGGGAGATTTTGTATAGTTGATGGTATTTCAGAACTTGGTAAAGGCCTGTTCAACATTTCCACTTCACTCTGGCTAAGTCTTGGAAGGTGATGTGCTTCCAAGTGTTGGTCAATTTCCTTCAAATTTTCAGATTTCTGAGAATAAAGTTTCTTGTATTATTCATTAAGGATTTTTTTGAACTTCTGAGGAAAGTCTTTTGTTATTTCATTTGTACCATTTCAGATTGATGAAATTAGAGATTTTACTCTTTTTTTTTTCCAGGATAGGTTAGCTGAAGTGTTATTTTATTGATGCTACCAGACCTCAGACTATACTATAAATCAATAGTGATCAAAATTGCATGGTACTGGCACAAAAACAGAGAGGTAGATATCTGGAAAAGAATAGAGAACTGAGAGATAAACCCTGCTACTTACTGTTATTTGATCTTTGACAAGCCAATTAAAAACATTCAGTGGGGAAAAAGATTCCTTATTTAACAAATGGTGCTGGGTGAACTGGCTGGCGACCTGTAGAAGATTGAAACTGGACTCACACCTTTCACCTTTAATTAAGATAGACTCTTACTGGATTAAAGATTTAAACTTAAGACATGAAACTATGAAAATACTAGAAGAAAGTGTGGTGAAAATTCTTGAAGGAATCGGTCTGGTCAAATATTTTATGAGGAGGACTCCCCAGGCAATTGTAGCAGAATCAAAAATACACTACTGGGATCTGTTCAAACTAAAAAGCTTCTGCACATCCAAGAACACAGTTAGTAAAGCAAGCAGACAGCCCTCAGAATGGGAGAAAATATTCTCAGGTTATGTCTCTGACAAAGGTTTAATGCCCAGAATACACATAGAGCTCAAATGTATTAGCAAGAAAAGAACAAGTGATCCCATCTCAGGGTGGTCAAGGGACCTGAAGAGAAACTTCTCCAAAGAAGACAAGCATATGGCCTACAGACACATGAAAAAATGCTCATCATCCTTAATCATCAGAGAAATGCAAATCAAAACTACTTTGAGATATCATCTGTCCCCAATAAGATTAGCCCACATCACAAAATCCCATAACCAGAGATGCTGGCGTGGATGTGGAGATAAAGGGAAGCCTACTACACTGCTGGTGGGAATGCAAACTAATATGGTCCTTTTGGAAAAATATCCAGAGAATTCTTAGAAAACTAAAAATAGAACTGCTATTCGATCATATAATTCCTCTAATAGATTTATATCCAGAAGACCAAAAATCACATTATAACAAAGATATCAGAATGTTTATTGCAGCCCAATTCATAATTGTTAAATCACTGAAAAAGCCCAAGTGCCCACTGACCCACAAATTCTCCATATGAATATTCAGATTCATAAAGAGAATCTTATATATTATTTTCTAGTAATTTTATTATGGTATCTATCATAATTAAACAGCAAACTAGTGACATGTTATATTTGTGAGCATGGTATATGATATCGTATTCAAGTTTCTTTTTTTCCCATGTGGATATCCAATCAACCCCTTAGCACCTGCTATTAAAAGAACAACTCTTTCTCTGTTGCTCTGTGGTATAATCTTGTAAAGAGTTCACAATATGATTTGGTCTAGACTCTTTTTTATCATTGTCTGTTTTTACCAACTTTTGTGTGCTCTATTAATCATTAAGAGAAATGTCAAAATCATTGACTATATTTATAGAACTTCTTGTTTCTTTTTGAAATTTTGTTAATTTTTATAGCTATATTTTCTTTTCATTTCTACCTTACATCATTTTGTCTTATAAATGTTTCCTTCCTAGGGTAACGTTATAGGCCTTTTTTTTTTTATATATATTTGGGTTTATATGTTATGTTCTTTTCCATATTTTAAACTCTCTAATGAATTAGATACCTTTTCTATCATTTAAATTAGCACTCATTTTAGTTGTGTTATTGTTTTTATAACCTGAAAATGTTCATCCTTTGTATTATAGTATACTTACATTAAATAAATAAATGACATATTTAATTTATGACTATCACATTATCAAGGCTTATTTCACTCACTTGTCTATGACCCTTTTCTTTCTATTTTCTTTACTTTTATTTAAGTATTTTTTAAAGTTATTGTATTTCACTCAATTAGTTTTGAAGTTGTACATTTTTTCTACTCTTTGGTTACCATAGTAATTACCGTATGTCTCCTTAATTGATTAACTATAATATTAATTTATAATTTTGACATCTGTCCCGACCTTAGATCATTTCAATTCTATCCTCTCTTTCCCTAACTTATATGCCTTGTGGTCATGTACATTAATTTTCTCTTTCTTGTAAACATACAAACCAATTTCTTTTTGTGTAACCAGCCACTAGTCTTCTACATTTTCCAACATATTTACCCTTTAGTGTTGAACCCTTTTTTTAACCCTAGAGATTTGACTTGGGATTATTTTCCTTCTGCATACAGAATATATATCTGTCTATGTCTCTTAGTTTTGGGTAACGCTTTACCATATTTTTGGCTTTCCTACATTTTCAAGGAGGATAAACATACTATATTTTTATAAATTATTCTTAAATACAGGGATGTCCAGTATCACTTACTCTATTATTAATGAAAATAGAAGTTATTTCTTTATATTAATACCAGATCATACTCTTTTCCCTCAAAACAGTTTTAATTCTTATGTACATATATAACACATATACATACTGTGTGTGTGTGTGTGTGTGTGTACATAGTAGAATCTCTGTAAATTGACTGCACAAGGAACTGTAACAAACTGGTAAACCTACAGAAGTGATCAACACAAGGAACTAGGCCTATTATACTAATATGTGCATGTCCAGTCTATGAAATTTAGGTCAACTTAAGAAGATGGTCACTGTAGGGAGGTGGTCAATGTGGAGAGGTAGCCAACTATGGAGGTTCTACTGTATATATATCTACACACCAGTGCATTACTTCTAAATACACCATAAAATCCAAGCACCACTGGACACTAGAAATACAATAGTAAATAAAATAAAAACAAATAGTTGCCTTCATAAAACTTACATTCTAATCCAGGGAAACATACACATAAATAAAATGTAAAACATCGTTTGTAAATTATGTCAAGTAAAGATAGCGGGGAATATTGATGAGGTTTTGAAAGCACAGCATAGCCTGAGTGTGAAAAATCCCAGGAAGTCCATACCTAGTTATGTCAGAGAGAAACCACAGATTTTCAATAGCAGAGAAGTATTTACAAATGGATAGAGAAAAAAGCAGTTACTTGCAAAACTGATCTGGTAATAGACATTTTACGAGCAAAAGGAAGCCGAACATCTCAAAATAGTATCTTCAAAGTGTTAAGGAAAAAATCCTGCAAACTTAAAAATGTGTTATTTTAATTGTCTATAATATCTTAAAGAGGGTGAATTTTTTTAAGGGCTTCTATAGATACTAAAATCTGAGAGCATTTGCCAAAAAAATATATATTTCACAAAATCTTAAGAAATATACTTCATGAATCAAGAAATGCAAAAAAATGGAGAGCAAAGCAATAGGTAAGCATTTAAGTTAAATATAAGTAAGACTGGTCTACCTAAAATACCTTAAAAAATCTACTTTGTGGAGGCAAGGACAACCCTAAATCACAGTGAGACCTTATGTCTTAGAGCAGTGGTATTGAAATTGAAATGTTTTAACACTATTATTTTGAAGAAGATGTAAAATATTAACTTTACACTTTATAAGTTTCCATGGGAAAATGTGAAAAGTAAACATCAAAAAGATAAAAAGCAAAGTTTATAAATTTGAGACATGTGGATCAAAAACTTGTAATAAAATAACAAAGCAAATTTCTACTCAACTGAGAATAAGCAAAGAAGGAGAAGAGCAGATGTGCAGAAAAGTAGAAAATTACTAAAATTCACGATATTGTTTTAAATAAATAAAAAAGCAACAGATTCAAGTTACACCACTGTGCATTTGGAAGTAGGCAGTGGATAAAATTGGGAGGAATATACAGTTACAATAATATAGATAATGTTCTATTTCTGACATTGGATAGTGTACCATCAAGGTCATTATATTATTTTCCCATATTTTTATATAAGCAACATTTTATACACCATGACATGGTATTTTCAGAAATCGAAAAAATTCATGTAGTATCAATATCTATAATTCATATTAGAGAAAAATGAACTCACGAGCTTTTTTTCCTCCTCACTTATGTGTATTTAATATAAAAATCCTACTGACTGACGTGTTATCCTACCTGCATTCAGATCTTTTGAAAGTACAGATCTTTTCCTTGTACTTTATTTCTTATTTTGTCTGGTTCTGCCTGAAATGAACTGCTGGCATTTAAATTGATGGAAAATACGCTCCACTCTATCTACAAAGGCAAAAGCTATCAGTCTTCATTATATCAAACAGCGTCTGTAGTTCTGTCATCTGTCTTTTCCAAGTGGACATCAGTTAACCAAGACATAGATATACAGTAAGGTCATTGATAACGTTCATCATCAATTTGATTTATAATTTCAAATAAATGGAGTATTCCTTTAAAAAAATAGATCTTTCTGTGAGCTTATAAAAATAACCAAAGATCTACACGTTAAAATCTGCATTACTCGGCCACTATGGAGTGGGCTAAATATGTCATTCCTCTAAACTGAACAAATGAACTCACATTCTTTGGCCCCCTGAATTACTTTTAAAGAAACTTCATTCTTAGTTTAAAAACTGAAAATGGAAACATATTTTTATTTGAAGTAATCTTAATATTTAAACATCTTCAACTTGATTAATATCTAGTAATGAAAGGAGAATTTTGGTTAGAGACTGTGCTACGCAAAAATACCTTTCTTTGTATACAAAAAAATTTATAAATTCACTTTTGCATTTTCAGAGGCAAGAAAAACTAAACAGTTTATGGTGGCTTAAAAAAAGTTCAAATCCAATTATAAATATAATGAATTTATTCAGTTGGCTTATTGGAAATGTGCCAGATCTTAATTCTAAGAGAAGACCAAAGTTTGAATTAATTATTTTAGCTTTGAATACAGTTATTATGTAAAGATAAACATCACAACAGCTTTAAAGATTGCTCCTTATAATTATTACTGTATATTGAGGTCTTTTTTATTATGGTGAAATATTTTCAGCACACTAAAGGTAGAAGAGTAAATGGGTCCCCAAATGTCACCTTTTATCTTAAGAAATAAAATGTTACAAATATAACTAAAGTTTATTTATATTTCTCAACTCTATTCTTCTCTCTCCTTTACTCCCTAGAGGTAACCACTATTCCAAATTTTATCTTTACCATTCCTGTGCATATTATATGTTTTTATTAAATATGTTTGCCCTCAAATACATATAATGTTTTATATGCTTTTAAATGTTATATAGTAGTATAATATTACATTTCATTTTTATCTCAATATATTTTTGACATTCATTTATGTTGGTGCAATTGTTTTGTACTTCATTAATTTTCACTATACTTCTTTTTCCCATAGATAGGCATTGTACAGTTTTTAATTGTTATAGAACTAAATGCACCTACTTTTATGTTTCTTCTTTTTATTGTTGGAGATTCATTAAGGGTACACAGAACCAGGTTGCATTCATTGCTTTTGTTAGATAAGGGCCCACTTATTATTGCATCCTGTGATATGTTGTCAGGGTCTTGCTGGGAGTGGGGGAGGTGGAGGGGGAGGGTCCGCTAGGCCTGTGGAACTGGTGCAACTGACCAAAGAAGTGTAAAGTTAGGACTGATGATAAAGAAAGGGACATAGAATTGAATTTTCAAAGGTAGGAGCTCAGGGGGCCACCACCTGTTTGTGGGCTCTGGGGAGTGGCCTTGATTCTTTGTTCCACTCAGCTTTTATTAAAATCTCTTTGCCCAGATGATAAGCTAAGGGAAGGAACAAAGATGCCAGTGGTTTCTTTGAGTGAGCTATCAGCTCCTATTGTTATTTTTATTAACTTTAAGGATTTGAGCAGTTTTGGAGCATCTGAAACTTAAACCTCGTATGGGGGAAAGCCTCCTGTCTGAAGTGACACACACAGATTCCTAAGGAGGTGTTAAGCTCTGTTAGTTCACTGTGCTGTAAAACACCACTGGTGTTAATCTCTGAGGAATCAGTGGGAGAGAGGCATTTTCCTCTTATCACCACCACACAGGATATCCTCTGTGATAAGGGATGTTAAGCTTTCCTGCCCAAATCTCTGGGCTCAAGCTATTTCCTTGGTCTCTGCCCCAGCCAAATGCAAATCTCCACAATGGATATCTACTTTGTCTGTTTAATGGGCAGGAAATGACCTAAAATGTGTATTTATTCCAGATCTTGTCATAGTCTCTTTTATGACCATTATCTTCCTCAGAGTGTTCACAGACTCAGCAGAGTATTGGTGTAAGCTGTATCCTCAATAGGCCAGAGTTTCTGTAAAGGCCGGAAACTTGTTCAGATCAGAAATTTAGCAATGGCTAGCTTAAAGTAAACTAGCTGACTTTTCTTTGTTCCGAATCCTTCAGCTTACTTTTTAATTTTCCCTTTCTCTGGGGATGCACTCCCCTGCGGAGAATGGGGTCTTTGGTTCCCACTCTGCCTGCAAATGTAAAGAAATGCAATGAAATACAAGAGAAAATGAAAGAAAATATCTGAATGTATCACATACAGTAGAGGTATTATTTCAAGGAAATTTTTTTGAATAATGTAAGTTTGTTTGAGATTACATTATAAGAATTATTTTTTGACTCTGAATGCTGGTCAATTTTTTGTAAAGTACTGCTCTAAAATTTGTAATTAGGAAGTGAATTCTTTGATAGAAGGGAATATGCATCTTCAATGTAATAAATATTTTCAATTTCCTATCCAAAATGGTGGTGGCAGGTAAATCCCTCCAGCTCCGTATCCCCACCAATGCTTATGATTTATTTGTTTGGACTTTGATTGTTTCTCATAATTTTCATTTGCTTTGTGCTCATTGGCAAATAAATAGTTTATTCATCTGTCTATTAGTCTTTTTATTTTTCTTTTCAGTGAACTGTCCAGTCATAGTCTTTGCTCCACATCTTTCTTCTTAACTGTTTGTAGTTTATCTCCTTATTTTCATCTTGTGCGAGATGTTTATATATCTTAGATCTTTATTCCTTTGACGTCAACCTTGTGTGAAAATATTTTCTTACAAGCTTGCCTTTTAACCTATTTTGTGATACACAGAGATTTGTTTTTCAATACATCTAAATTAATTTGGTGCCATTACTGTGGTGTCTATTTTTAAAAGATATTATTTCAGAAATGTCTCATTACCTTTTATTGATGAAATTATTCTTTTCAACTTTGCTACACAGTGTTGTATTTGTTCACGTTTAGTGCTTAATGCCCATGATGTTTACTTTTAGTGTAAGAAAGAAATCCCACTTATTTGCTTATTATTGAATGCCAATTTATCTCAGAACCATTTATTAAATGCATTATTTCCCCCAATTACTACTATATTAGTCCAAAAATACAACATTATTAAAAATACTTATAATAATTGCTGCATCCCTTTTATGCAGTTTATATAATTATAGGAATTATGGAAGTTTATTTAAAAACTCCTTTGAGGACTTCAAGTTGGATTGGTTTGAATTATAGATTTATTTTGATGTGATAAACTTTTATATATGATAGGTTTTATTGGTATATCATAGTTGTACATATTTGTGGGATACATTGGTTATTTTGGTAATTGAATACAATGTGTAATGATCAGGTAATTGGAATATCAACCACCTCAAGTGTTTATCTTTATCTGATATGGGGAACATCAATATTGTTTGCTTCTAGCTATTTTGAAATATATAATAAATTATTGTTAGCTATAGTATTCCTACTGTACTCATGAATACTAGAACTTATTTCTTCTATCCAATACCTCTTAACTATCTTCTTTGCATTCCTTCTCCCCTTCTTAGCCTCTGGTAACCACCATTCTACTCTCCACCTCCATGAGATCCACTTTTTCAGCTCCAACATATTGGTGAGAACATGTGATATTCATCTTTCTGTGCTTAGCTTATTTCACTTAACACAATTATCACCAATTTTATCCATGTTACTGCAAATAATAATTTTTTTTCTTTTTATGATTGAGTAACAGTCCACTGTGTAATAAAATTTTTATTTGAAAGTAATTTTAGTTTTGCAGAAAATTTCAAGGACAGTACTGAACATTCCATATGTACTGCACACACTGTTTTAGCTATTAACAGTTTATATTGGTATGGTACATTTGGCAAACATAATAAATCAGTGGTGATATAGTGTCATCTATTATAATTGATATTTTCTTTAGATTTTGAAAAAGGTATAATGCCATTTACTATTACTGTCATCTAGAATCAAAGATACAGTAAATTTCTATCATTACAGTATCATACAAAATTGTTACCATTTTAAAATTTCTCCCATATTTTACCAAATCAAACAGAAAAATCACAAAATCACACACATAAACACATACGTACCTACCTCTGGTAACCACTAGTATCATTCCTTTCTTCACTGAGTAGTATTCCATTGTATGGATACACCACACGTTGTTTATACGTGTGACTATTGTGACTGCTTTGAATTTTCACAAAGATGAATTCGAAATCTTCTATAAACACTCACACCAAGGATATTGTGTGAAAATAAGTTTTCAAGTCAGATGGGAAAATACCTAGAAGCGCACTTGCTGGATTGTATATTAAAATTCTTTAGCTTTTTAAGAAGTTACTATATCCTTTTCCAAAGTGGCTGTACCATTTTGCATTCTTGTCACCAAAGAATGAGCATTTCTGATGCTTCACGTCTTCAACAGCAATTGATAAAAAAAAACTGCAAAGTTTTTATGAGTTTAAGTCATTCTAATAGGTGTCTAGTGGTGTTGTATTATTGTTTTAACTTGCATCTCCCTAATTATAAAAGGATGGTAAACATATCTTCATATATTTGCCAATTATATATCTTCTCAGGTGAGGTATACATTTGAATCTGTTGCTTATTTTTAAATAGGTTTGTTTTTTTTTATTTTTTAGTTATAAGAGTCCTTTGTAGATGTTGAAAACATGTCCTTTATTAAAAATTACATTGTTTGCAAATATTTTCCTCCTACTCTGTAATTTGACTTTTCATTTTTAAATAAATCATTTTTAATTTGAAAATTCATTTTGGAAGTAATCATAAGAGAAACACAGTTTCTACTTTTTATCTGATGGACCATTTTGCTCTCCATTTTATTTTGTTTCAGTTTATTTTATTTATTTTTGAGACAGGATCTCACTCTTTTGCCTAGCCTAGAGTGCAATGGTGTCATAGCTCACTATATCTTCCAACTCCTGGGGTCAAGTAATCCTCCTGCCTCAGCCTCCCAAGTAGTTGGAACTAAAAGTGTTCACCGCAGTCCCTGGATAATTCTTCTGTTTTTTGTAGAGATGGGTTCTCACTCTTGCTCATATTGGTCTCAATGATTCTTCTGTTTCAGCCTCACAAAGTTCTAGGATTATAGGTGTGAGCCACCACACCTAGCCTGCTCTTCATTATAAGGAAGTAATAATATTAGCAGCAGTGTATGCTAATAAGGTGGGAGTTGCTGTCATTTTTAGACATTTTTCAGGTTTCTTCTTAATCAATTTAGTCCACTATTATAGTAGCAAACATCAAAACTCATTGCTGATAACCATAATGTTAAACAAAACTTTTGGGACCCTTTGTGTACCAAGCACTGAGGATATATAAATGATCAAAGTAACATGAATCCCACTCTCACTAAGTAACAATGGAATAAGGAAGTGAGATAGGGAATAAGCCGTCACAGTGTGAACCAACACAGATGTGCAGGAAAGATGAGAGACAGTGTTTATTTTCTCCACAACATTCTATGTCAGAGTTCAATACACAACATAGAAACATGAGTTAAAGTAAGAGCTCAGAGGCACAATGACAAAAATAAATCCACCCAGATTTTAGCAATCTTGAACAGGACAAAAGGAGAGACCAGAAGGGGAAGTAGTGTTATTAGAGCCGGGGACCCAATCCATGGTGGTACAGTTTGGTCATAGCTGGAACCCCAGAGGAGATGTAACTGTACCCGGTCACAGGAGGCAGGGAAAGACAGGAGGGAAAAATCTCCTTCATGTTCTATCCCCTGCGAGAGTTTCTGCTGGCAGATCCCAACCCAAGCCAAAGCCACAGTGGTCTGATGAACCAACCTGAAGGAGTGAGCCTTCCTGAAATGCAGAGTGAAGCAGAGCAGGGAGAGAGGCTGGCCAAGGGCTTGATCCATACTTAAAACCGTACAGGTTATTTCTCAAGGAAGTATGACTTTCAATGATAATATATAATACAAAGTATGATTTTTAATGATCGTCAATAGAAAAAACATATAAAATTGAATAAAAATAGCATTCTGATTAATCCCTCCTCCAAGACTGTTCCTTCCTTTCCAAACCCTGCTGACCTTCTTCTAGGAAAATGGTAAGAAATGAAAGGTAAAAACGGTAAGATGGTTGTTGAACTGCTTTATTTGCCAGGCACTCTACGGAGGGGCTTCAGCCTTGAGGAAGTTGGGGTGTGTATTAGTTTAGTTACACGTCAATGTCTAGATTGTAGTTGAAAAAGTTCAGCTCAAACTGGGTGTGCCTGATATCAGAGCTTAGGCTTCAAACAAAATGTGCAGATCCTGTATGATTCAGGATGTTTGATTCACCATTACTTCAAAGTCACACAGAGCAGAGTCAAACTCGAATAATGTCATTTAGAAAAAAAAAAAAAAAGAGAGAAAAGTAAAATGTAGATTATCTGATTGAAATAAGAACATTAAAAAATTCAAACGGTATTTTGAGAAGTGCTGTATTTATATTACTGTAGCCAGGAGCAGTTTTTGTTATGTAAAGAGATCCTCACAGACTTTCTCAGGACAGAAAAATATCCTTGAACCCTGGATCCCCATGGGAGTCATATAATCTCTTTGTCTTTTTTTTCTGAGTAATGTGGTTTCACTGTATTTGTATGTAAATAAATACACTGGTTTCAGTGTATCTGCTTCAATTATGTCTGCTCATTAGCTTCTTCCACTGCTCTCACAACTCCTCAACCTTCCAAACGTGTTGTGGCATTCCTTGCGACACGGTTCTTCTCCTCCTCTCCCACCTACAATCTTACCTTCTTGCAGACTCTTACGCACATGTTCCTGAGACAGATGCAGCGTGATATCCTTGCACCTTTTCTATTCCAGGCCGTGGGTCAGAAGCCACTTAGAGATTTGCTGCACTTGTGTTATGTGACTATTTCTGGTCCAATAAGGTGTGGAAGGTTTTAGGGGGAGGTCAGAGAGGTCAGATCTGTGATAGGGGATATTTCTGCTGTCTCTTCATTAGTAATGGTAAGAGCAGAGTCAAGTAGAAGCAAGGCTGTTACTAAGACAATTTTAAATAACATGGGTTCAGCTTTCTTCCAATAAATCATCCCATTCCCTAAATGTAAAGTTATTTGAAATTGGCATTCTTCACTGAGAACACATTTCCTTGCCATTTCTGGAGTCTGGAGCTGTATCCCTTGCATTCCGTGGCTTAATGGACCCTTTCTCCTTGTTCAAAGCCAATAGCATTACGTCTTCAAGTCTCTCTTATCATGTGGTCTTTTCTCCCTTCTATAGTCTGATTTCCTCTCCTTCCCCCATAAAAGAACATTTCTGATTATATTTATAAAGCATCTGAATAGTCCAAGATGATCTCACTATTTCCAGATCCTTATTCTAATCACAACTGCAAAGCCAGCCATTATTTTGCTACAAAGACAACATTCACAGTTCCAGGGATTAGGACCTGGATATCTTTGGGGGCCATTATATCACCTACCTGCTTTTATGGTTATGTGTGAGACTATAGATCATGGAGTATGTATAAAATGCAAGGCTGATAATACAAAATATAGTGTATTTTAAAAGGAAAGAACAAGGGTTCTAATAATGTGTGGTCCTTCATGAGCACAGTTATGTATCTGCTTTCAAAACTGTTTTAGAAATAGAGAGAGAAAGTACCTTTAGTTTTTGGAATTTATCCAAGGTTTTTTTCTTTTCTGTCAAAGTGGATTAAAGCCCTATAAAAGCCTCATAGGACAAAATTCCCTAATAACAGGCTTTTCTTAGTCCATTTGGTGTTACTATAAAAGATTGCCACAGGCGGGGTAGTTTATAAAGAAAATAAATTTATTCTTACCATTCTGAAGGTTGAGAAGTTCAAGGTCAGGCATGTGGTGAGTATCTTCTTGCTAGGTCATTCCATAGCAAAAAGTGGAGGGACAAGAGAGCATACGCACAAGAGCAAGAGAGGGCTGAACTCGCATTTCCTATAATCCACTCCTGCAATAATGACATGAATCCTTTTGTGAGGATTACTTTATGAGTCCTACGGCCTAATCACCTCTTAGTAGTCCTGGATCTTAATACCATCACAATGACATTAAATTTCGATGTGAGTTTTGGAGAGGACATTTATATCATGGCAGGTCTTCTAAACATTTTTTCATATAAAATATCTTGGAGATGAGAAATCAGATCTTTGATACATACATTTTTTTTATTTTTACATATACTTGTGTTTATTAGGTTTCCACTTCTTGCCTTCACAGAATTAAAAAGGCTTAAAATTTAATAACAATAACACCGTTTAAGATAAGGACTAGAAACAAAAACCTCGAAAAGAATGAACAAAGATAAATACATTCAGAAAAGAAATCAGACGATTATTGCATCTAAATATTAAGCAATATTAATAATAATGCAAAGAAAGTAAAATTCATATTGTCAAATAAGAGTATGTCTATCATAGAATGCTTTAACTAGACCAATCTTTGATACATATTATTCAAATGAGTATGTTTAGGATTTCAGTGAACCTGATTCTATCTTATGCTTAAAAAATGTCAAGGGGGCACATGAAGGCTCTCTTGTGTAAGGCCCAAGTGGATCCCCGTAGTCTGTGAGTAAATAACTGTGCACCGTGAAACTCAAAGAGGGCCACAATCTGTGATGAAATGAAATACAGTGGGCACAACTACAGGAGCATATCTATAGCCATTTTATACATCCCACTTTATTAATGCCTTCTGGTTTATAGGTATACTAATTATGAATTTCAAGACATAGTAATATAATGTTTATTTATTACAGGACATAAGAATATCCCCCCCCAAGAATGAAACGTCATGAAAATCTGGTTGAATGCTTATGATTTACTTTAGCTAGAATTACCTAACCCTCAAATCCTAAAAGAGTATACAGAGTATAGAACACTCTCCTAGAATTCTAGGGTCAGCAACAAAAAAAATATTTTTTTCTAATTAATGCAACACAGCTGGATATTCAAGTATCAAACTCAAAGAAAGCTCATAGGATTCTAAGTTTGTGTTAGCTTTGAACTAAGGAATGCCAGTGACCCCAGTATGGCTCTGGTTGCTCTTGGAGTTCTTCCCATGTATTCTGTGCTTCACCTTCAGAATCCTAAAATCTTTTGCCCTTTGCAGGGCAAAGACTTTGTATGGCCTGTAAAACATTTCCTGCGGGATGAATCTTCTATTACATTTTTGGTTTCTATTTCCTGAAATTAACTTTCCCTATGGCATTTGGGCAGCATCCTGGGCATGGGTGTGCACTGGCTTAAGACAAATTACCAGACATAGTCACCTACTGGAAACCAAAGGTGACCATGAAAGATCAGTGGGAAAGCTTGTATATAGCATTATGTTAATTTATTTTATACATCACAGGATGCAGCTTCTTAACAGTAATGGATTTTTATTACTCTTATTAAAATGCATACTTAGAAGCCAAAATATAAAAGCTGATGATGCTTAATAGTATTTTGTACTTCTTTCACATGTTCTAAAAGCTATGAATCTAAATTACATATAATGATGCTAATAATGTGCTGTCCATCATAAATATAGTTATACATCTGACTTTCAAAATTGTTTTAGAAATAGAGATGGTGACTTTGTACTAAGTTACCCCTAGTCTCATAAGAAATTCCTTTTGTGACCAATGGAGCTTGAGTTGTGTTATGGTGAGTTAAGATTTTGCTAGAGCCTGTGGCTATTGCAAGAATGAAGTTGGAGGTCACAAATGGGATTTGGTATCAAGGTATGATGTTAATATCACAAAACTACAACAAATGAAATGAATTAGTCACAGATGCAGAGGCAAAATCATGATACAATGATTCCCATTACTCTAAGAGGAATTTAAAAAATAATAGCAATTATAGCACTTGGATGTTCTTTTTATGTTTTGATAGATGTTAACATAATTTATTTTACTTTTAAACTTTTTCAAATGCAAGAACAAGAATTAACTCTGAGATATTGAAATACTGGGATATTCAAGCCATAAATTCAAGTTATAAAATATAAATACTTTTGTGAAAGAAAGGCCCAAGTCAACAATTTTAATTATGTTACCTGATTATTATAGAATAACACATAGAGGATTTTAAAAATCAAAGGTTAATTAAGCAAACTTCAATTTCCACTTTTTTCTGGTGGAATAAATAGATTCAAAAGTTTGAAAACAATAGAAAGATAATTGTTTCTTAACAGAATATGTTTGCAACTCCAAAGACCTAAGGCAGCTGAAAAAGTGTAAGTTTAAACCTAATGAACAAGAAGATTAAATGGAAGGTTGAGAATGAAAGACATACTTCCCTTTTCATTAGAGTTCTTTTTCTTATTTCATGGTATCCAAATTTTTAATTGATATAAATGCCATGTTTTTTTACCCCCTTCAACATATGTAATATATGGTTATTATGGACTGTTCTCTTTGTTTTACTATCTTGCCCAGTGGAGCTTGACTTTACTCAGACAAACTTCCACCAATTCTTCAGGAGTGCTTAGCCAGCAAAAATACCCAAGCTAAATTCCAATTTGCTTTTGAAAACGTTCTCAAATGATCTCATGATGTATTCCCTAGATATTTCTGGTAATTGTAGGAGAATGCATCACAATGCAATTCTTACCAATAGTGCCCTTTGGCATCTTCTGCTTTTGCAAATCTCAGCATCTCTGTGATAAACTATGCAATCACAGATTCGTACAATGATTGCCATTTAGCACTCCATAAGGAAACTTGGAATAATATATTTTAATTTAATATATTGAACCATTATCTTGATTTGTTGACATTAGATATATTGTAATAAGTGAATTTTAGTTATCCAATGGTCATGCAGATATTATTTCTCTTGCAATTACTAGAGTATCAAGTTTCTTCACAGTAGGAGTCAGGGAATTCCTGAAATGGATTAGAAGGCTTGCTTTCATGATCTCTTTATTGTTTGGGTTTCAGCTATTCAAGAGACATTTTGAATTAGTAAGTTATGTATTATTTTAGATGAAAATTCTCATTCTTTAAGATAACTTTATAGATTCTGCTTTGTTGTTGCATCAACACTATTTGCAATAAATACAGAAGTGTAATAGTTCTACGTTTCAGAAAATGTAGACTACAGATGTTCTATGTTTCTGGATATGTAGAGATTATAATACTTTACAAGGGGGACAGACAGGACTCCCATCCAGTCCTCCGTAGGGTCCTGTTGATATTCAGCCTTTCTGGTGTAGGATCGTTGAGACACCCTGTCCCTGAAAGCTCATTCAGACCATTATTTGACAGCATAATTTAGGTACTCCATTCAAATATCAAGAAATACAAATACAAAATACAGTTTCTTTCACAAATAATATAACATTTTAATGAGTTTCACCTGATTTGTATGCATGTGTAGCTTTGAAGCAAATTGGATATTAGCAAATTGGGTAGTAAAAATGTTATGCTCAGTAGTGTAAGGGTGGCATATTTCTAGATACCTATGGGTATGTTTAATAATTTCTTCAGGTGTTTTACATGAGTGATAACAGTAGTAGTGTTAGTAATAATAATAATAAACATAACAGTGATATCGACTAGGCTTATTGAATGTACTCTCCATAGGATAGCACTATATTCTGACTTTTCAAGAATTATCTCCTTTAATTACCATAGCAGTAGGAAGGGGGTATTATTAATCTCTATTTTACCAATAGTAAAAAAGAAATAACAGCCAAAGTCAAGGGCCCCCTGCCACCTAGCCAGGAAATGGCATAGATAGGCCTTGAATCCTGAATTTTTGCTTGAGAATACTGAGAATACTGAACTGTCATTTGGCTTCAGGTTACACTGTCATGCTTTGAAAGAATTGTCAATGTGCCGTGGATAATTTTTAAAGTGAGAAATACAAAATATGTTACTTTTTTTGGCTCAGTAGACTCTCAGTCATCAGTGGACTTTGCAAGTATGGATAAGGAATTGGATAGCAAAGGCAAAAAATGTAAATCCCAGGGACAGCACATAAAGACACAGTATGCACGTTCCTTCTGCTTCTTTTAAAAATTATCCTTGTGGTACCTAATACTACAGAGAATATGAAGGCAAGATATGAAGACAGGCTGACTTCCCAGAAGATTTATCCAAAAGAAAAATTGAAACTAGGAAGATAGTTGATGAAATATGTAATCTATGATTTATCAGTCTTCCTCTAAATTCTAGAATTACTTTTTCCATTCATTTTGTCAGCAGTCAGAACTCTCAAAGGACTTAAAACTAAGCCCAAGACTCATAGAAATATCAGAGATGAAATATAAGTGTACACACATCCACTGTGACAGGAACAGCACAGCCAAGGTGGCTGCCTGGGCATTAGACACAGAATATGGTGCTCAAATGTCTCAGGCTGGTAGCCAGAAATAAAGGCTTAGACTCTGGAACCTGCAGGGTCAAGGCCACATGTGGCCCTCCTGAGTCCCCAAGAGTGACCTCGATCAAATTCGAACTTCACAGAACAAATCCTGTCATTAAAATTTGGATTCAGTCAAAGGAACCTGTTCAAGAATCCAGAAGCCACATGTGACCCCAAGGCTAAAGATTCCCCAACGTATGAGGCCTAGTTGACTGGGCTATCATCTTTTCTCTCTGTCTCCTTTAAGAATTTTGCCATGTAGGTATTTGCCCATAAGCTTACAGGGACTCACATCCCATTTCCCTATGGAGACTTCTAGTTGCCACGCTTACTACTCAGTCTCAATCTCTGTCTCTCTGTCTCTCCCTCGATCTCCCCCACCCCTTCACTCTCTCTGCCTAACTCTTTATGACCCAGAGACAGAAGACTGCCTTCCCAATTCATTGTGCCCTCCATGCCCAGGATCTGTAAGTAAAAATCCTTTAACATATTACCATTTCCTAATATTTTAGTGTATTGAGTTTGAGTCTTCCATCTGAAGAACTAGGAGCTGCATCAGCCTGGGTTTTCCCCAGAATGTGGGGAGAACACAAGGTTGGACTGTTAGAGTCAGAGAGACAGTGGGGCATCGATTAAACTAGTATGAATAACTTTCCCTATGAGGGCCCCTAGTCTTGGGCCAGATAACTAGGTGTTAAACCATCTGCCAGGTAAAAGGAACATGCCAGGAAAGCACATTGTGAACATTCACAGCCAACTCCCCGCTCTTTCGCCTTATATTATAAGTCTATTCTCCACTAGAGTAGCTGGAAAGTAAAAATTAGGGCTGTGTTTCTCTTTTCTTGTCTAGTTTCTCCTCCTCTATATCCTTTACCCCCACATAAAGTATTGTCCATTATACTATTTTTCTTTATTCTTCTCCTTTTCTTTTTCTTGCTGTTGAACCTTAGAATGCAAATGTTGAACCTTAGAATACAAATGTTGAGAAACACAATTTGATTAGTTTGAGGGACAAAAATAAACAGCTGAAATAGTTCTAGCTAGAGTTTTTGCTTTGTGCTAAGTTTAAATGAAGGGGCAGAGATCCTTTGTGATTCTTTGAGTTTGGGAAAGGATTCTTGGTTAACAGAATATAGGAAGGAAGCAGTATCAGAATTTTAATCCTTGATGTTACATATACTAGCCACGTACCTTTTTCATCGATGCAATTTCAGCATCTGTAAATGGGGATAATATTATGCCATAGTGATGTTACAATTATTAATGATTATAATTATTGAATTAGGCGTATCAATTGTTTAGTTCAGTTAGTACTTCTGAAAAATGCTATTTTTTCCTTTTCCCTATCACACATCCAATAGTTAGCAAATCAAGAAGTTTACATTTAAATAAGTGTATTCATCTGTAATTGTTATTATGAGAAAATGTATGTTTCTATATATCTTAAAAAGTCAACTGCAGCTTGGCACCTGTGGCTCAACAGGCTAAGGCGCCAGCCATGTACACCTGAGCTGGTGGATTCAAATCAAGCCCAGGCCCACCAAACAATAATGACGGCTGCAACCAAAAAATAGCCTGGCATTGTGGGGGGCACCCGTATTCCCAGCTACTTGGGAGGCGGAGGCAGGAGACTCGCTTGAGCCCAGGAATTGGATGATGCCATAGCACTCTATCCAGGGTGACATCTTGGGGCTCTGTCTCAAAAAAAAAAAAAAAGAAAAAGAAAAAAGTCAATTATAAATATTTAGCAATTATAGTCACATCCTTTCATTGATTTTGTTATGGTTTTTTTGTTGTTGTTACTGTTTGTTTTATAAGGAAAGAAGTCTGTCCAGAGGCGTTTCAAAGTCTAGTTTTAGTACACTACAGAGTTATTTCCACAACTAGATGAACCCTATGTAGTCTGGGGGATTGGCTTATACAGTATAAGTGTATATTTGTGGAAATATGGAACTAAAAATAAAAATAAAAAATCCACACTTCATTTCTTAGCATAAGCTTCGTCAAGGTCCAAACACTTTGTAAGTGATGATAGCAGCAATTAAATTCATCCCTAAAAAGCTGAGGATACTGGAAATTTAATTGATTCAACACAGACCTTTTTATATTGTGAACTAAAAAATAATGAATACCCTTAATATATATTTTTTAATACCAGAAGACAAAGAAGACAGAAGGGGCCAAATCAGAACTTTAAGGTGAATACCAAATAATTTTCAATCAAAGCTTTCACAAAAGTGCCTTTATGTAAAGAGAGGAATGAGTGAAAGTTATCCTAGTGCAAGACTCCAGTGAAGCTTTTCTGGGCATTTGTCTGCTAAACCTTTGGCTTTCTCAAAACACTCTCATAATAAACAGATGTTATCATTCCTTGCCCCTCCAAAATGTCAACAAGCAAAATGCCTTGAGCACCCCCCCAAACTGCTGACCAGATCTCTGCTCTTGGCCTGTCTGCTTTGCTTTGCCTGGGCCGCTCCTACCTGCTGGCAGCCAGGGCTTTATGCTTTGTCTTCAGGGTCTTATGGGTAAAGCCATTTCAGCTCCTGCTCTGATTCTTCAAAGAAATGCTTCAGGATCTAGATCACATTTGTTTAAAATTTCCACTGAAAGCTCTGCTGTTGTCTGTAGTTCATCTGGGTGCAACTGTTTTGATACTCCCTGAGTGAAAAGTTATCTCAACTTTAACATTTCAGTCAGAGCTGTGTACACTGAACCAGTGGAGAGGCCCGTGTGTTGGTTGTTGTTTCTGCTGTGAATTGCAAGTCCTCTTTTATTAGGGTGTGAATAAGACCAACTTTATCCTTGCAAACTAAAGCAGAGGAAGTAATGCTGCGGACTTCATCTTCTACATCATCTAATTCCCTTCTTAAAATGAATTATCCATTTGTAAATGGATGATTTATTTGGAGAATTGTCCTCGTAAACTTTTCTTAAAGCATCAATGATTTTACCATCCTTCTAGTTAAGCTTCACCAAAAGTTTGATGTTTTTTGCTCTTGCTTCAATTTTAGCAAATTTAGTGTTGCTTTGATAGGGGCTCTTTTCAAACTGATGTCTTAGCCTTCTCCATGCTTCAAACTAGACCCTGTTCAGACATTATGATAAATTATTATGAGTTTGTTTTGGTGGAAAACAATTTTGAAATTCACACCTTTTTTGTGTCTGTGCCTTTTTGTTATAAGACGTATTTCCCATGAAATTTTTAAAGTCCCTTTATTTTAATCCTTCCTTACCAGCAGGGATCATTCCACAGAACCAGCGCTTGGTTTTTTGCTCATGTTAAGGAGCTCATTGTAAAGACTGACCCATTAAGGTTTTAGCTGTAACTAAAGCTAAAAAATTGGGACAGCAAAGCACATTATATAATTAATTAGCCTGCTCCAATCAAGCCTCTTTTGGTATGATTAATGAGTTATTTTTCAGTATCTGAAATATCCCTCTTTATGTTAAAGCTCATTTTAGTTCTGCAATGTGATTAAAATGGATTATATACTGCATGCTTTTAAGACGTATTGAACAGTAGATTTGGAGATACAAACTTAAAACTTTAGAATGATCTCGGCATGTAGAAGTACAATAATCATCCAGTAAGCACTGAGGAAAACTGCACGGAGATGGGCCCGTTCTGTCTGCTATTGCTTGCTGCTGTCTGTTTAGTTATGTGATGTAGCTCCCACCCTTATTTTAATTTATAGTTTTCATAGTATGAAATGAAAAATTTTAATGGACTATTATGTTAAATTAAAGTTGTTAGAGCAAATAATAGCATGGAAAGTATCTTTGATATAGATAGTATGGTAAATAAAATAAAATGGATTCATTTTACAAATGTATAGCATTTACTATGAAAGATGTATACGTGGAAGGCGGCGCCTGTGGCTCATCAAGTAGGGCACTGGCCCTATATACCGAAGGTGGAGAGTTCAAACCTAGCCTCAGCTGAATTGCAAAACAGAAAAATAGCCATAGAATTTTCTTTTTGTGTTTATACTTCTTTCAAAATTAAATAAAATATACTGAATTTGAGGAATTTCTTACATTTGTAGATAATTCATCTGAAGATAGTGGGTTTTGTAGGTAGAATTGACTATAAGTTTAGAGTGCATAGACTTTCAATGAGAGTCCAGGGATTTTCATCCTATCTGGGTACATGCATTTAAGGCAATTTATTTTAAGTCCAGACTGTTGTCAGAACTTTCTGAATTTATCTCTGCTTACTAGGCTGGTGTCTGTATAACTGAGATTTTAAACAAATGGCTTTCAATTCTCATCCCTGGTTGTTTCTGATGCCTTATGTAAGTTGTTTGGGATGAGTGTCTATAAAACTTTGGCTTGGATTGTTATGCATAAAATTTGATTAGAATACAAAAATAAGAGACCGTGAGAAGTACTGGCAAATTCTCAGGTACTTATTAGGAAGACCTCTCACTCAGTGGAAGATTTTCCACATTATTTACATCTATGATGTTTTTCCAGGGGCAATTTTCCTTCATTATTTCAAAGTTTTCCTCCTACTTGTGCAGCTTTGGGTGGACGGTCACCTTCCTGTTGAAAGAAGTAAGGAGCCTGATTAAGCCCGAGGATCAGTTGCTGCTGTCCATGGCTAACAACTTCGTCGTGAAATATAACACGGAAGAGCATTACTGTGTCAGAACAGATAGGTCCTCAGTGGTTTTTCCACATGTATATACAGGGGCAATGATCAGAGGTCTTTGCTGTATTGGATGAGAGACATGTTCTATAATTCTAATATCCATAATAAGTTAGGAGAACTAGAATGTGTGAGGCCAGGTAATTTAAGATTTCATGCAGAAGTAATTAAAACACATGTTCATTTTTGAAGATTGCTGTAGCAGACTCCAAACTATTGTGTTACTTAGAATAAAAAGAAAGAGAGAAATTTCTTCCCTCACAGAGCTGAGGCTACAAGTCCAAATCGAAGTGTAGCAGGGCTGGGCTTTCTCTGACAGCCCCAGGAGAGACTCCTTCCTGGCTTCTTCCTGCTTCTGCTGTTACTCAACCTCCAGAAGCCGCGTCCCAGCCCTCTGGCTTCCTCCTCACAGTGTGTCTTCCCATCAGATTCTCTCTGTGCCTTTATATCTCTGAGCCCAAATGTCCCCTTTTGGTAAGGATCTTATTGGTTTAGGGCCCACCTTAATGATCTTTTTTTAACATCATTACCTCTGTAAATTTCTTATCAGCACGTGAAGTTGCATTCAGAGTTACGAGGGTTAGGAATTCAACACATCATCTTTGGGGACACAAATTAATCTGTAATACCTGAAGAAGCAGCAAATGTTATAAAAAATTGAAAAATATCTACATTTTGCTTAGCACAAAATCAAGATGAACCAAAAGTAAAGTGAGAGGTTGAGTATGCATGGTTTAGATTCCAGTAGACAGCACTCCCACAATCTTCATTAAGAAACAGCCTCTGATGCTAGGGAGACTATGATGAAAAAAGAAGAACTGTGTTTAAGGCAAAACAACATAATGTGCGAAGAGCTGAGAGAAGTTTAAAATCAGGCTCCTTACTTCTTCCAGCCCTCTATTGAGCTAGTATTTTTCTCTATGATGTTGGTGAGTTGATGTCAGTCAGAATTTTCTAGTTTGTCAATATTGTTTCTTGGATACAGAACAGTGACCTAAACTCATTTTTCTGATGCCCTATGTAAGTTGTTTGGGATCTGAGTGTCTATAAAACTTTGACTTGGATTGTTATGCCTAAATTAATATTCCAAATTTGTTAGGGTTTGTTAGAGCTATTCAAAAGGTATTAGAAATATTCAGTAAAACTTTGATTCAGAAAAGACAGTTCTGTGAAGCTTCAATTGGTGCACCAGCTAAAAATAAATTAGAATTTATGAGGAAACTGTTTTTAACATTATATAGAAAATTATTCTTTTATTTTTTAACACTGGGGCTCCTTATTGTATTTATTAAGAACCTAATATGACTAGGTGTGGCAGAAGTATCTGGTATTGAATGGTGTGGGGTAAAAAAGGTGAAAATATATCAGTAGGAAACTTTCCTTTGTATGAATTAGATTTACTGTTTTATAGATGATCAACTCCAAGTCTCCAATGTATTTGCCTGTAAGATTGAAAAGTAACTCATTTGGTAGTCTGCCATATTAAAAATGGCTCTAATATGTAATATCTGTGAATTAAGTCAGGATTATTAAAAATTAGAAGTTTGTAAAAGAGTATGTCTTTACTAAATGTAAAATGAGAGATAGCATTTTCAATAAAATACAGATTATCTTTTCTTTATTTGCAAATCTGTGCTTTCTCCAATCCCATCCCACTAAAATATATTCTTAGTATTAGCAATTAAAACCACTGAATCACAAATATTTATTTTTCCAGCTCTATTGCAATGTCATTGGTACACAAAAATGCTACATAAATAATGCATGCACTTTGACACATATGGGCATGTATGCACCATCAAAGTAATAAATATATCCATTACCTCCCAAAGTTTCATTTGTCCTTTTGTTTTGCTTTGTTTTGTTGTAAGAACACTTAACATGAGATCTTCCTTCTTAAAATATTTTTTCAGTGTTAGCTCAAATGACTAATAATTAATACCATATTGTTAACCTTAGCTGCCATATTATACAGAAAATCTCCAGAATTCATCTTGTGAAACTATATCATTATACCTATTGAACAAAAATTCTCTGTATTTACCGCCAACCTCATCACCTGGTGACCACTCTGCTATTGTTACCTATATGTCTAACTATTTACAGGCATTATATAAGAGCAATCATGCCATATTTTTCCTTCTGTCACTGACTTATTTAATTCAGCATAGCTTTATCCGGGTCTGTCTATGTTGTCACAAATAGTATGATTGAATAAAATATATTTATTGCTAAAACTATCAAGAATTGGAAATGAAACTTAATACATCAAATCTCTTCCAAATTTTCAATCAACTTTTCAGAAGCATAACTTGTTCAGATCATCTAATAGAGAATATTTCCCTACTAAAAAGTAGGGAAAAGACCCAGTCTTTTAGGAACTCTATGTTAAACACTATCTCAATATATTTTAATGAAACCCTATGAAATCACCTGCTAATAATAGCAATAACATGCTTAAATATAACACTGTAATTTGTTGCTTGCAAAGCATCTTAATTTGTTTTCAGATGCTCTGATTGATTGATTTAGTTATAAACACAAAGCAGACATAATCTCAAGGAGCCAGCAATGGACAGTAGTGTCCTGAGACACATGCCATCTGTTGTCTCCAAACCACAGGGTCAGGGCTGGAATAAAGAAAAGCAGAATCTATCATGAAATTGTGGGTTTCGCAATACTCATTTTTCGTCTGATTTGGACTTTTCATTGTGTCTGACTTTGGTCACCCAGATATGCACCTGGTCCTTACCACTTCCTCCAGAGTCCTTCACTCTGGTCTTCTGAGGATCCTTAGGCACTGAGTTTTTGCCTCAGGCTTAGGATATAGGCACATTTACTGAATCTCTCACGGCAACAAACATTTATTTTCTATTTTATACTTTTATAAAAATGAAAGCTATTTTGATTCTGAACATCCTGAGCTTTCCTCTGAACATCTAAAGTCTTCTAAAGCATATTGTCTATGAATAGTTAAGATACTTTGCTCATCAATTTCCTTGCGAGTGCCAAATTTAACAATTATTTCTGAATTTCCACACAAATTCTGTTGTTTTCTTTCTTGCCTTTAGTTCCTCAGCATTATTACAGAACATATCTCAGAAAATTTAATCAGTGATTTTCAATACTAGATCAACTTTAGAATCACCTGGGACAATTTTAACAATTCCACAGGGCTGGTGTCACTGTCAGAAATATTATGCAATCATTTTACATGAACTTAGCAATAACTTTTAAAGATCCCGAGTGAATCTAATGCAGAGAAAGTTGAGAAACATTGGACCAGATCATTTTCAGTATGCACAGAAAAATGTAAATTCTTCTTCTATTCTTTAGGTTTTTATACTTTATCCTTGTAAATATTGCTTAGGAATGCCTTGGATCATTTTTGTGCTTTCTCTGTATTTTATTTTGTAAAGATTTTAATACTTAATTATGCCTCCCAATCCTTTGCCCATATTAAGTCCTTTAGTATAAAGTCCTATGACTTTAAACACATAGATACTACACATTATAGACTTACTTTAGCTTTTAACAAAAATTGTGACCATTATGAATGCATAAACAATATTACAAGTTCTAATCAATTACACTGATGTGGAAGAAAGTTATTTTCAAGTGCCAGACTTGTTAGCCAATAGTCTGGATTTTGAGCTACTTGCATTTTGTTTCTTGTAAGATAATATTATAAAAATGAAACTCTTTCTATCCATTGATTTCCAACATTATACTTTTATACTCCTATTTCTTTATCTTTATCATTCTTTAGAATTGTGTAGGACTTGTATAATTGTAAATAATTGTGGTAACGGTGAATATAGTGTTCATTGTTGATAGCTATCAGCCCATTCCTTTGTTCAATCAGTGACTTGATTTTTAAAATCAGCTATTCGGAATTCTCTAAAGCATCCCATTTGCTGCAGAGGGAAGTGATCCAAATCCCAGTTTCAGAGTTTTAAACGTTATTAGTCCAGAGTAATCCCATCACACTTGCCGCAGTGATTGTTCCAACGATTCAGGCCTAAGCTGATCATTATGTGACATTGCCAGGGGGGAAATGAAGGATATAAATTGAGCATATAAAATAATTTGGGACTAAGATACATGGAAAATGACTTGCTGGATGATTTAGGAAATGGAATTTCTTCTTTCTTAAAAGAGATCCATCAAAAAAGATAAACGTTGTAGATATCTGGTACAGGGGTCAGACATCTGACACAAGACAGCCATTTTTTTGTGAAAAATGTGAAAAAAATTAAGACTGGTGGAAAAATAAGCACAGAATGAAATTTAATTAATTATGTTTGACCAAATTAGAGAAAAACAGAGACAGAGTGACTGTATCGTGCCAATCTTGATGCTTGACTTATATCTCTTCTACTAATTTTATGAGATAAAAAATGCTTTAACATATAAGAGAGTTTAATTTTCATTATTTGCAATTGACAATATCATAGATGATATGTGAGTATATTTATTTAGGGCGTGGTACTAATGGGGATGATTTTCATATTTTGCTCTTTGCTGAGTTTTCTGGTAGATATCACTGACATTGTTTTCAGTTCCTAGCTTGATAAAAGTTCTTATTACCTATTCATATTGAATAATACAAATGAATTTTCATAATCAACATGACCAGGTGGATATTCTGCTTTATTGTGTTAATGAAGAGAATACTCTTAAGAGATCATTAATTTCGAAAATGTCTTGGATTTCTAGAGTAAAATTAACCCAGTCATGATAATACTCTTTTAATACCATTACTAATTCATCATATATTATTCTTTTAATGTACCTAGACCCATTATTGAAGAAGAAATTTCAAAAGATCAAAGGCCAGGGTAAAATTCTAAAATCTTCTGATAAGAAAGATCAAATCACTTCCAAAGAAACAAAAATTCTATTGACCCCAAGTATCAGCTCTGATAGAAAGAACACAATGGAAAAATACATTGAAAATAGTGAAAATAAACCCCAGTAAGATTAGCCCACATAACAAAATCCCAAAACCAGAGATGTTGGCGTGGATCAATTTGGTTTTAATCACCTTATTCTCTTTGTCAGGATCCCCAGTAGTGGGCTCTGGTCTTTGTATTAGCTGACAAGGGCAGTTATTTACTTTACACTCTTGAAGACTCTGGCCCCAAGGGTTGATTTCTCTAATCTGTCCAGCCTTATCAGAGACTTAGCCTTTGCTGTAGACAAAGGCTGCAGGCATACTCTAATCCTGCCTAATGGGTTAACTTTGTTAAATATCAGGATTATTGATGTTTGGCCTTAGACTAGGCTAGCCAGTAAACTATGATTATATTAAACAACAACTTTTATGTATTTATGTCTAAAGATTCATGCACCCCCTTATTCTTGAGGGACTTCATTGGCTGTTATTCCAAAAGGGCTCAAAATCCAGAATTTATACAGAGTTTTTTTGTAGAATTTTTTATCCATCAACTCTTTTTTTTTTTACTCTATTTAATTAAGACTTCTTGTAAGATGATTTCTTTCTTGCTTGTTGGACCCTTACTGAGAATTTTAGTTTGTCTTTGGTTTTTAAAATTATTTGATGTATGCATGAAGCAATATATGCCTGCTTTTCTGTTTATATATCTGGAAGCTTTTGTCTTTCACTGATTATACTTTGATAAATTTGGACTCTGCTCAATTACTAAATGAAAAAAAGAGCATTTCTCTTATAGAGAACATTACTTCTATATACAGTAAATAAATTTAAAAGATGTTTTCTAGCTTTCTATCTTATCCATGAATTACTCTGTCTATGAAGGCCTTTGTGATATTAATGGGAGACCAATTAATTGCTCACCTGGTAACATGAAAGCAGGCCAGCATGTGTGTGCACTCTCTGAGGAAATCTTGCTTTCTAAACGACCATTTTTAAGACAGGCCATTGGCAGAGGGTCGACACCAGTGTACCAACCTGACAAAGAACAAAAATACTGTGGCTTTTAGAAGAATTATTTCTCTTTAAGATGAGAAAATAAACAAGATTCCTCCTCTCCAGTTAGTTAAAGAACTACCATTTGTGGGAAATAAACAAATTTTTCTATTCTATTACTCACATTGGAAAGAAAAAGAACAATTTCTAAATCAATCATGAGCTATTTCTGTTGACAGATTTGTGCTTCTTAAAACATTGCTGTCATACCACTCTTTAATAAAAGTATTATAGTAGGGTGGCGCCTGTGGCTCAAAGGAGTAGGGCACCGGCCCCATATGCCAGAGATGGTAGGTTCAAACCCATCCCTGGCCAAAAACCGCAAAAAACAAACAAACAAACAAACAAAGTATTATGGTGACTATTTCTAGGGACTCTATCCATGAGTTTTTCAACAAGAATTTCTAAGGTCCTTCTGGGGGGAGAATAGTGTGCTAGGCAGTGTGGGGCAGCTTGCTGGGGAGAGGAGGTCTGAGGGCATGCTTCTACATGAGGGCAAGCTGAAGGAAGGAGACATCAGGGAAAGAACACCAGAGAAGGGAAGAGGAGATGTGAGCCATGGGGGAAGGACAGTATACACAGTTGCTTATGCAAGAAAAAGTAATGTGTTGGCTCCCATAACTGGGAAGGGCAGTGGGGGTAGTTTATAGTATAAAAGGAAGAGCTCCAGAACACTATGGATAGGAGCAGGAACTCAGAAGTTATTATCTCCTCTGCCACCTCAAGTATCTGCTCCCCTCCACTTGATTTAACTTTTTCTCAAGAAAATCTTTCCTCTTATTCATTAAGGAATTAGCTATCAAATAGGTTTCTATTTAATCTTACCCAATACTTCCTGGGTTAGTTCATTTTGCATTACTATAAGGAAACACCTGAGACTGGGTAATTTATTAAGAAAACAGTTTAATTTGCCTCACGGTTCTAAATCTATATAAGAAGCATGGTGCCAGCATTCAGGGATCTTCCAGTCAGGGCATAGGTGGAGGAGGAGCAGGTGAATTAAAGAACAAGAGAGAAAGAAAGAGGTGCCTGGCTCTTTTAAACAACCAGCCGTCATGGGAACTAATAACTAATAACTCTTTATCTTAAGGTGGATACTAAGCCCTACATGAAGGATGTACCCCCAGGACCCAAACATCTCCCACTGGGCCCCACCTCCAACACTGGTTACTAAACTTTAACATGAAATTTGGAGGAGACAAACATTCATACCATATCACCTCCCAAAATAAAATCTCTCTTTTAGTGTTTATAATAAATAAGTAAACAAACAAAATAAGAGAAAGCACTAGTTCTACTTCTAGTGTTGTCAGATTTAGCAAACACAAATAAAGAATAACTGGTTACAGCTGATTTTCAGGTACACAACAAATAGTACTTTAGTATAAGTTGCATTGATATGAATATGTCCTATATATTATTTGAAATATGTCTATTGGAGTGGGAAAAGAGCTATAATAAAGCCTAATAATAAAGTATTGTTTATCTGAAATTCAAATATAAATGGGAATCCTGTACTTCATCTGGCAACACTACATACTTGGGTCAAGCTCCTATTACAGAGAAATTACTACATCAGGGGATTGAAGTCACTATGCTAGGTCAAATCTGAGTCTGATAAATACCTCCTCTCCTGAAACAATCCTCAGGAGGCTATAGTCTAATACCAGCAGAGTGGTAATGAGAGAAACATTGTCATATGCAGCCAAAATAATAGCTACCCCACTCCGTAATAGAGATGGTTAAAAGTAGACAACATGAAGCCAAAGAAAATAAATCTATTCACCATTTTCTTAGGATTTAGACTAAAAAGAAGATACTGATTTCATTTTGTTCTCACTGTTAATGATCTGTATTATTACACATTGCCATTGATTATGAGACAAAATCATGGAAAACTCTCTTCTGATGATTCCAGAAAGCAGAATAATTTCTATGTAATTAACACATTGCTACAAAAGACAAATGGTAGGGGTGGACTAAATGACTATGTTTTAACACTGAAGCATTGCCAGGATGATAAGAGTCTTATTTTGTGGTTTTCCTAGAATTCAAGAAGCTTCCTTGAACTTCGCTAAGTGGTGATTATAAAATAATAAGCAAAAAATATGTTGGATCTGGCATCATGCAGAAATCCTCAGAAAATGTAGGTTTGTCTGAGTTTGGCAGCAGCACACTTAATTACATTGACAATGTGTGACTGTGTCATTTCCTACGAACTAATTATTCCATTCTTTTAGCAAGAAAATGCTCCTAAGGGCATAGTTACTAAAGTATAAGTTTCGGACCAAAGACCTCAGACACAGTGTTTCAGATGATTACTATCAGTTGATAGGATGGTTTTAAACTTTAAAAAGAGGATAACCATTTTAAACATCAATTATTGCTTTATATACAGAAAATAAGTAGATATGACTATTAAATAATGCTAAAGTGTTTCCCTCAGGAAAAATGTTCAATAAAATCCATCTCCTCTTCAGGATAAAAACCTTCAACAAATTAGGCATAGAAGTAACATACCTCAAAATTATAGAAGCCACATATCGTAAGCCCAAGGCAAACATCAGATGGAATGGGGTAAAGTTGAAAACATTTCCCCTAAAAACTATAACAACACAAGAATGCCCACTTTCACCACTTATGTTCAGTATAGTGCTAGAAGTCCCAGGTAGAGCAGTCAAGAAAGAGAAATAAATAAAGGACATCAAATTGGAAAAGAGGAAATCAAACTATTTCTGTGTGCCAATGATAAGATCTTAAACCCAGAAAATGCTAAAGACTCCTACGAAAGATACCTACAAATGATAAATAAATTTGGCAAAGTCTCAGTTTACAAAATCAATGTATACAATATCATAGCATTTCTATACACCAATAATAACCAAGCTGAGAATCAAATCAAGAACTCAATCTCATTTACCATCGTTGCAAAAAAAAAAAAAATTTCCTTGGGGGAATGTCTGTAGCTCAGTGGTTAGGGCATTAACCACATACACCAGGGCTGGCAGATTCAAACCCAGCCTGGGTCTGTTAAACAACAACAAAAGAATAGCTGGGCATTGTGATGGGTGCCTGTAGCCCCAGCTACTAGAGAGGCTAAGGCAAGAGAATCGCTTGAGCCCAACGAATCGCTTGTTGGTTGCTATGAGCTATGATGCCATGGCACTCTACAGAGGGCAACAAAGTGAGACTCTGTCTCAATTTAAAAAAGAAATTACCTTGGAATACCTTGGAATATCCTTAACCAACAAATGAAAGATCTCCACAAGGAGAACTACAAAACACTGATGGAAAGAAAATCATAGAAGAAACAAGGAAATAAGAAAGCATTCCATGCTTATGAACTGGAAGAGAAAATATTGTTAAAATGTCCACACTACCTAGAGCATTCTACAGATTACATTTAATCCCCTTAGAAATACCAATGACATTCTTGACAGAAAAATTTTTTAAAATCCTGAAATTTACATGGAATCACAAAAGACCCAGAATGTCCAAAGCCATCTTGAGCAAAAGTACAAAACTAGAGAAGTCAACATTATCTGACTTCAAATTATACCACAGAGCTGTAGTAATGAATACAGACACATAGACCAATAAAACAGAGAAAGAACCCAGGACTAAATCTACACATCTATAGTGAACTTATCTTTGACAAAGGTGCCAAGCTGGAAAAATTGGTTATTTATACAGAAAATTAAACTAAATATTTAACTCTCACTATAGAACAAAAATCAGATCAAAATGGTTTAAAGACTAAAATCTAAGACCTGGAACTGTGAAACTATTAAAGAGCACTGGTAAAATGTTTCAGAACATTGATCTGAGCAAAGACTTCTTGAGTATAACCATAAAGCACAAAATTGAACAAATGGGATCACATCAACCTAAAAAGCTTCTGCAAGGCAAAGAAAACAATTAACAAGTGAAGGGACAACCCACAGAATGGTAGAAAATATTTGCAAACTACCCATCTGACAAGTGATTAAAACTAGAATACAAAGGGAGGGGCAAGATGGCCTACTGGAAGCAACTTCTGACAGAGGCTCCTGTCCCAAAAGAAAGATAACCTCCAGAAACTGCCCAATTGAGTTGAAGACTGGGAGCCCAGCTGAGAGAGAGAAAAGTGATATCTGCAGGCCACCTCTGAGGCAAGCTGCAACTTCCCAGAAACTAAGCTTCTGGCAGAAAAACTGAACTAAAGTTTTCCACCATTCTGAACTTCCAGGACACCGTTCCCCCCTTACCTGACAAGCCTGACCTCTGCTGAAACTGTGGGAGAAGGACTTGAGCAGCACCCACACTCCATATAAGCCATACCAGGCAGCCTGCCAGGTGTCCTCCAGGACACCGCGGAGCCCCCACCAGCCCCCAGGCCAGGGACGCCTCCGGAACCCTCTCTTGGCTCCAATCCATGCTCAATTGGGCCTCGGCCAGCCGCCTTCAGCAGCCAGAAACTCCACTGGGACCGCCGGGACTTGGCCTACACCAGCAGCAGACAGGAAGCCTGCTGGGACTTCCCCCACCCCCATCTGTGTCCTGCCCAGCCTCGGCCTGCTGCCCAAAGAGACCCCAAGCCCAGTTCCGATCTATGTCCCAGGCCCACCGCCCACAGCGGTCAGGAATTCCACTCCACTGGGACCTCAGCATAGCCCCAATGGGCACCGTGCTAGGCCTGGTTGTGCTGCCAACAGTGGCCAAAGTCGGCTGGGACTCCTATACGCCCTGATGTGTGCCACACCCAGCCTCGGTCTGCTGCCTGCCGGAACCCTGACTGGCTCCGATCAGTGCTGCAGGCCCGCTCCCACAGCAGCCAGGATCTCTACACTGCTGGGACACCCACGCAACCCTGATAAGCACCACACCAGGCCTTGGCCTGCTGCCAACAGCTGCCCAGAAGTCCTTCGGGACTCTCACTAGGAGCTGATCTGTGCCTGCCGCCCTCCGGATCCCCGCCCGGCTCAGATCTGTGCCCCAGGCCCGCTGCCCATAGCGGCCAGTAACTACATTCCTCCTGGACCACTGTGCAGCCCCGACTGGCACCCGCTGGGCATTGGCCCTCTGCCAAAAGCCCCCAGGAACTCCAAGGGAACTCCTGTGTGGTCCTGATTGGGATTGGCTGCCCCCTGCCAGCCACAGCCAGAAAGTCTGTGGGACTCCTGCATGAGATAGATCTGTTCCCCAACTGGCCTTGGCCTACCATCTGCTGGGACACTCCCCCCCCCCCCGCCATGCGCAGCTCTGATCACACCCTCTGGGATTCAGACACTCCGCTTGCCAGCAGCCAGGGACTCCGCTGGGCCTCGGCTCACCGCCTGCCCTGCTGCAACCAGGAACTTAGCTGAGACCCCTGCATGGGGCCTCTGCCTGTCACCCACATCAGCCAGGGACTCCGCCAGGAACCTGCCAGATCTCTGTCTGCTTGCCCAGGCCAGGAACTCCAGGAGCCACACAACCCAACTCCTCCCCAACACTCTCTGCCTCCTCACCTGCCCTCTAGAGAGGGACTCAGGAGGCAGCGTACCCCATGCCCTGCCTCCCAGCCAGAGACTTCTAGAGGCATGGGCTACCTTTGTAAAGGCCACCGGGTGCCCCATCCCATGCCCTGCTGCTTTATTGGGGCATGCCACACTCCAGAGCTGCTTCCACAGCCAGAAATCTCTGGCAGGGGCAGTCCCAGAGGAGCTACACAGGGTCACTCCCTACAAAGATCCAGCAACAACAGAATGATCCTGCTGGAGTCTGATCCAAGAGAGACACCTCCCCAACTCTGAGGACAGTCATCGGCATCAATGAAAAATAATCATGAGGCAGAATCAACATAAAAACTCTGACAATATGAATAATCAGAGGAGATCAACATCCCAAAGGAACAAGGTAGATGCAGAACAAGATCCTTTGAATAAGCAAATGGCTGAGATGTCAGAAATCAAATTCAGAGTCTGGATGGCAAATAAGATCATCAGAATGAAGGAAAATATGGGATTAGAATTTCAAGCAGTAATCCAAAAGATGACCCAAAAGATATTTGAAGAATTCAACAAATTCAAAGACAAAATGACCAAAGATTTTGACACATTGAGACAAGAAGTTGCAGCCCTCACAGGTCTGAGAAATACAGTAGAACTCCTCAGTAACAGAATGGAGCAGAAGAAAAGATTTCTGACATGGAAGATAAAGCTTTCAAACGCTCCCAAACTTCCAAAGAAGAATAAAAAATGAACATAAAAACAGATCATTCTCTCAGACAGCTCTGGGATAACTTGAAGAAAATGAATATTTGCCTTATAGGGATACCTGAAAATGATGAAGTGGTGTCACAAGGCATAGAGTTTCTTCTTTATGAGATTATGAAAGAGAACTTTCCAGACATGCCAAGAGATTCTGAAATTCAGATAGCAGACAGTTTCTGAACCCCAGCACGACTCAACCCAAATAAGACATCTCCCAGGCACATCATACATCATAATTAAGTTCATGAAAGTTAATATGAAGGAATAAATTCTGAAAGCAGCCAGATGATAGAAATCCATTACCTACAAGGGGAAGAATATTAGAATAACTGCAGATCTCTCTGATCAAACCTTTCAAGCTAGAAGAGAATGGACATCGACTTTTGATCTCCTAAAACAAAAAAACTTTCAACCCAACATACTGTACCCATCTAAACTGAGTTTCATTTAAGATGGAGAAATTAAATACTTTAATGACATCCACATGTTGAAGAAACTTGCTATAACTATACCAGCTCTCCAGGATATAGTCAGACCTCTCCATAATGACCAGTTCAAACCTCCACCACGAAAGTAAACTCACCCAGAAAATTTTCATCAAATTTCATCTTCCACAGTGAAGAAAGGATTAAAAATGTCCAATGTACTTTCTAAAGATTTATCAGTGTTTTCAATTAATGTGAATGGTTTAAATTGTGCTCTAAAGAGGCATAGGTTGGCTGAATGGATACAAAAACTCAGTCCAGATATCTGTTGCATACAAGAATCTCATCTTACCTTAAAAGATAAATTTATACTCAAGGTAAAGGGATGGTCATCTATATTCCAGGCAAATGGAAAACAGAAAAAAGCAGGTGTTGCAATCTTCTTTGCAGATATAATAGGCTTTAAGCCAACCAAAGTAAGGAAGGATAAAGACAGACATTTCATATTTGTTAAAGATACTACTCAGTATGATGAGATTTCAATTATTAATATTTATGCACCCAACCAGAATGCACCTCAATTTATAAGAAAAACTCTAATAGACATGAGTAACTTGATTTCTTCCAGCTCCATAGTAGTTGGAGATTTTAATATCCCTTTAGCAGTGTTGGACAGTGCCTCCAAAAAGAAGCTAAGTAATGAAATTTTAGATTTAAACTTTAACCATTCAACAAATGGATTTAATACACATCTACAGAACTTTTCATCCTAATAAAATTGAACACACACTCTTCTCAGCACCCCATGGGACAAACTCCAAAATTGATCACATCTTAGGTCACAAGTCTAACCTCAGCAAATTTAAAACAATAGAAATTATTCCTTGCATCTTCTTCGACCATCATGCAATAAAAGTTGAACTCAATAACAACAAGAATCTGCATACTCATACAAAAACATGGAAGCTAAATAACCTTATGCTGAAGGATAGCTCAGTAATAGACAAGATTAACTAGGAAATTACTAAATTTTTGGTACAAAATGACAATGAAAAAATGAATTATCAGAAATTCTTGGATACTGCAAAGGCAGTCCTAAGAGGGAAATTTATAGCAAGCCTTCCTCAAGAAAATGGAAAGAGAGGAAGTTAACAACTTAATGGGACATCTTAAGCAACTGGAGAATGAAGAACATTCCAACCTCAAACCAAGCAGAAGAAAAGAGATAACCAAAATTAGAGCAGAATTAAAAGAAATTGAAAACAAAAGAATTATACAACAGATCAATAAATTGAAAAGTTGGTTTTTTTAAAATGTCAATAAAATAGATAAACCTTTGGCTAACCTAGTCAGGATAAAAAGAATACAATCTCTAATTTTATCAGTCATAAATGGTAAAGATGAAATAACAACAGACCCCTTAGAAATTCAAAAAATCCTTAACAAATATTACAAGAAACTTTACTCTCAGAAATATGAAAATCTCAAGGAAATTGACCAATGCTTGGAATCATGCAACCTACCAAGACTTAGCCAGAATATAGTGGAAACGTTGAACAGGCCTATATCAAGTTCTGAAATAGCATCAACTATAATAAAATCTCCCTAAAAAGAAAAGCCTGGGACCAGATGACTTCACGTCAGAATTCTACCAAACCCTTAAAGAACAACTAGTACCTATATTACTAAACCTCTACCAAAATATAGAAAAAGAAGGAATACTACCCAACACATTATATGAAGTAAACATCACCTTGATCCCTTAACCCGGGAGAGACCCAACAAGAAAAAAAAAAACTATAGACCAATATCACTAATGAATATTGATGCAAAAATATTAAACAAGATACTAACAAACAGAATCAAACAACACACCAAAGTAATTATACATCATGACCAAGTGGGCTTTTCCTAGGATCTCAAGGCTAGTTCAATATATGTAAATCTATAAATGTAATTGAGCACATAAACAAATTAAAAAATAAAGACAATATGATTCTCTCAATTGATGCAGAAAAAGCTTTCGACAATATCCAGCATCCCTTCATGATCAGTACACTTAAAAAAATCGGCATAGAAGGGACATTTGTTAAACTGATAGAGGCCATCTACAGCAAACCCACAGCCAATATAATATTGAATGGAGTTAAATTGAAACCATTTCCACTTAGATCAGGAACCAGGCAAGGATGCCCATTGTCTCCATTGCTCTTCAAAATCATAATGGAAGTTTTAGCCATTGCAATCAGGGGAGAAAAGGTGATCAAGAGTAACCACATAGGGTCAGAAGAGATCAAACTTTCACTCTTCGCAGATGATATGATAGTATATCTGGAAAACACCAGGGATTCTACTACTAAACTTTTAGATGTGATCACATGTAGCAATGTCTCAGGCTAAAAAATTAACACCCATAAATCTGTAGCCTTTATATATACCAGTAATAGCCAAACCAAAAAAACAGTCAAGGACTCTATTCCTTTCACAGTACTACCAAAGAACATGAAATATTTGGGAGTCTACTAACAAAGGATATGAAAGATCTCTAGAACTATGAAACTTTAAGAAAAGAAATAGCTGAAAATGTTAACAAATGGAAACATATACCATGCTAAGGTTTGGGAAGAATCAACATTGTTAAAATGTCTATACTACCCAAAGAAATATATAATTTTAATGCAATTCCTATCAAAGCTCCATTGTCATATTTTAAAGATCTCGAAAAAATAATACTTCATTTTATATGAAATCAGAAAAAAACTCAAATAGCCAAGACATTACTCAGAAATAAAAACAAAGCAGGAGGAATCATGCTACCAGACCTGAGACTCTACTATAAATCGATAGTGATCAAAACAGCATGGTACTGGCACAAAAAGAGAGAGGTACATGTTTGGAACAGAATAGAGAACCAAGAGATAAATCCATCTACTTACCGTTCCTTGATTTTTGACAGGCCAATTAAAAACATTCAGTGGGGAAAAGCCTCCCTATTTAACAAATGGTGCTGAGTGAACTCACTGGTGATCTGCAGAAGACTAAAACTGGACCCACACCTCTCACCTTTACCTAAGGTAGACTCTCACTACATTAAAGATTTAAATGTAAGACATGAAACTTTCAAAATATTAGAAGAAAGTTCAGCAGTAACTCTTGAAGGAATTGGCTTGGGTGAATATTTTATGAGGAAGACTTCCCATGCAATTGAAGCAGTGTCAAAAATACACTACTGTGACCTGATCAAACTATAAAACTTCTGTACAGCAAAAAAAAGATAGTAAGTATAGCAAACAGACAGCCCTCATAATGACAGAAAATATTTTCAGGTTATGCCTTCCACAAAGGTTTAATAACCAGAATACACAGAGAACTCAAACATAGTCACAAGAAAAGAACAAGTAATCCCATCTCTGGGCGGGCAAAGGACTTGAAGACAAACTTCTCCAAGGAAGGCAGGCACATGGCCTACAGATACATGAAAAAATGCTCACCATCCTTAATCATCAGAGAAATGCAAATCAAAAAATATCACCTAACTCCAGTAAGATTAGCCCATATGACAAAATCCCAAAACCAGAGATGCTAGTGTGGATGTGGAGAAAAGGGAACACTTCTACACTGCTGGTGGGAATGCACACTAATATGTTCCTTTTGGAAGGATGTTTGGAGAGTACTTAGAGATCTAAAAATATACCCGCCATTCAATCCTATAATTCCTTTACTAGGTATATACCCAGGAGACCAAAAATCACATTATAACAAAGACATCTGTAACAGAACATTTATTGCAGCCCAATTCATAATTACTAAGTCATGGAAGAAGCCCAAGTGCCCATCGAACCACGATTGGATTAATAAATTGTGGTACATGTATACCATGGAATATGCAGCCTTAAAGAAAGATGGAGACTTTACCTCTTTCATGTTTACATGGATGGTGCTGGAACATATTCTTCTTAGTAAAATATCTCAAGAATGGAAGAAAAGAGCCAAGATGGTGATCTGTAGCCAGCTTTCTGCAGAGGTTCCCGTCCAGAAGGAGAATTAAAGGACAGAAACTCAGCAAGAAAGCCAATGGTTTGGATCTGAGCCAAAAGGAAAGGTCGAAGAGCGCACATCAACCCTGCTGGGGCAACCTGAGACCTTGAGGACACAAACAAAAAGGTACAGAGCACATCACTAAGCAGACAGGAGTCCCCTCCCCCATGAGAGAGGTTTGCAGTATACTCCATACCTCCATACAAAAAAAGTGAGCAGAGTTCAGATGTCCTCCCACTCTACCCCATGGGAGAGACACTCTAAAAACCAGACCTCCTTCCACTACTAGGGTGCCATGGCGCTCTCCAGTCAGGCATAAAACTGTATATACTCTCTACCTGCAAGTTGGTGTTCCTGGTGTTCCCATCCACTCTCACCCAGAGGTCTGGGGGCTTGTACCCCACAGAATCCAGATTCTTGGAGATTTTCTTGAGGGGTGTGGATGGGCATGGACTGCCGCTGAACTGTGCTGGTTTTCTGGCTCAGGAATGAGCCAAGAGGAGACATGGCTGGTGGAAAGGTCTTCTGAGGCACAAGACACAACCAGTGCCGGGAACAATAGCTGGAGAGCTGCACCCATGGGGATGTTTTGAGGAGACACTCCCAGTCTTCTGGGTGACCACGGGAAGTGGGCGGCTTCTCCAGTGCTGGCAGAGCAGACCGGCAACCAAGGCACGTGAAGGATTTTCCTGAGGGGGTACCGGCTGGACACAGCAGGGATTAGAATACTCACAGAGGGGCTGCTTTCCTTAACCTGGCCCTCAGGGGATGAAAGCTGAGACAAAAGGCTGGAATTCACAGACTGAGTAAAACCAATTTGCAGCCCCAGTCTGATCAGGGAAAATAGCCTTGACAGAAATAAATTCTGCGAACTTGTTCCATTCCAGCAGCAACATCAATCAGAGACAGGGCTGGAAATGAGTGAATCGCCCCAGCCCCTGTTAA
The DNA here is from genome assembly GCA_963573935.1 of Arctocebus calabarensis. Lineage (NCBI taxonomy): Eukaryota > Metazoa > Chordata > Mammalia > Primates > Lorisidae > Arctocebus > Arctocebus calabarensis. Next base: position 52,044 of record CAUYON010018024.1, read on the forward strand.
GTACTCAGGTTGTCAGGCCTCACCTCCCCCTGACAAACAGTGACAGGGAGTAGCGGACTAGTTGTGAAGCCACAGACCTCACTGTGACCCAGGCAGGCGCAAACCTCTGGAGCATCTGCTCATTGGAGGAAACTGATCACAACTGTTACCACCGACAGGGTGTGACAGAGGGGCAAGGTTGGGAAGGAGGCATCAACCTTCCCAGACTAATTTATTTGCTGGGGGGGTGCCCTCCTGAGCTCACAGAGCATTGAAGTGACTTATACAAGAGCTTCCAGGAGATCCCTGCTATCTAGTTGCCAGAGACATTTTTAACTCTTTCATTTGAGTTTGGTGCTGGCTAGGACAACTCATTAGGACCTCTTCAGCTGGGCTAATCACCCGAGGACTTTCCGAAGTGGTACCCTGCGTGGGTGGTAGTGGGAAGGTTTGATTTGGCTCTTTCAATTATTGCCTGTTGGGGGTGTGGTGACTTAACTCTGGTATTCCTTCACAGCTCAGATTTCAATCCAGA
>CAUYON010018025.1:0-41327 GCA_963573935.1 Arctocebus calabarensis
AAGAAAGATGGAGACTTTACCTCTTTCATGTTTACATGGATGGAGCTGGAACATATTCTTCTTAGCAAAGTATCTCAAGAATGGAAGAAAAAGTATCCAATGTACTCAGCCCTACTATGAAGCTAATCTGTAGCTTTCATATGAAGGGTAAAACCCAGTTATAGCACAAGAAATGGGGAAAGGGGCAAGGGAGGGAGGGGAGGGAGTAGGGTGGATGGAGGGAGGGTGATTGGTGAGATCACACTCACAGTGCATCTTACAAGGGTACAAGTGAAAATTACTAAATGTAGAATATAAATGTTTTAATAGTGATTAAAAGGCCATGAAGGCTATGTTAAATGGTTCAATGAGAATATTTCAGATTGTATATGAAGTCAGCACATTGTGCCCCATGATTGCACCAATGTACACAATTATGATTTAATAAGAAAAATCCATGCATTGTATGTACCTAATAAAAGACATTAAAATACGTGAAGCCAAAAAGAAAAAAAGACCAGATATTCCAATACTCTTCTCTCACAAATTGGTATTTTGAAAAATAACAAAATATTAGTAAGTGTACAGGAGACTTGAACAACACCATACAAATTTAACCTAACTGCCATATCCAAAAAAACTGCAGTGCAAACAGACTTCTTGCCTAGATTGACCTGTAGCTGTTTTCCACTAAACAAGTCTCATTAACTTTAAGAAAACTAAAATCACACAGAGAATAATTCAGATGTTAAAAGCAAAAGCTCCTTTTTATTTCAAAATATTATAGGAGTACACAAAATTTGATAACATAGTCTGCTTCTGTGTGTTTTAAGTTGAAGTTATAAGTGTGCCCTTCACACAGAAAGTGTATAATGTACCCATTAGGTGTGAATTTACCCATCCCTTCCTCCCTTCTCCCACCTACTTGAATTCTGTTGAGTTTTGCTTCCAACTGAGCACATTAAGTGTTGATCAACTAGTTATAATTCAGTATTCACTATATGTGGTGTTTGTTTTTCCATTTTTGCAATACTTCACTTAGATGGTCTTCAGTTCCAACCAGATTGCTATAAAAAATACTAGAAACAAAAGCAATTTTGGGGTGATGCCTGTGGCTCAAAGGAGTAGGGCGCTGGCCCCATATACTGGAGATGGTGGGTTCAAATCCGGCCCCAGACAAAAACTGCAAAAGCTCTAAAAAATGAAATTTAAACAAGTATGTATAAATAACCATTAGCTCAAAAACTTACAGTAAAAATAAAAAATATTTTGAGCCAACTTAATGTACCCTGAAATATCAAAGTTTGTGAAACATAGTTAAAGCAAAAAAATCAATGGAAATAAATAAAATAGAGAAAGTCAATGAAGACAAAGATTGGTTCTTCAAAATAGCAATAAAATTTTTGACAAGATCTATTTAGACTAATCAAGAGAGAAGAAATGAAAAATAAAAGCATGAATTACCCTTCTAAGGAATAAAAGAGAGGGGCATAGTGACAGATTCTACTGATATAAGAATGACAATTAAAAGATTGTTATAAATAATAATATGCCAATAAATTTTTAAAAAATAAAAAAAATTACTTTGAGATACAAATAACAACTGACACTAGAAGAAATCAGAATTCTAAACAAACCTATAACCATTATAGAAATGTCATATTTAATAATAATTTCAAAGCTTTCCACAAAGAAAACTGCGCATGTACATGGTTTTACTCAAACATCATTTGAGAAGTAAACAATACCAATTTCACACAAACATTTCAGACAAAGCATTACTTCCTAACTCATTTTACATGGGCAACATTATGCTCACTCAAAACCACAGGCATTATAAGAAAAAAATAGATTAATACCTCCTATAATAGTAAATCAAATTAACCTAAATGTAAAAAAGATACAGCATCATAACTATGTGCTATATCTTTCAAAAACTCAAACCATATTATTCACCACACTAACAGAATAAAGCAACAAATTAACATAACATTTATGATAAAATCCAGAGGAAAAAATTATAAAACATTCAAAGCTCATTTTGATAAAAAGCCTCAAAGTAGGAACCACACAAAGAAAACATTCAAAAAAAACCTCATTTCACATCTTCCTGTAAAGCTGCAGTAATGAAGAAAATGTGGAATTAGGACAAGGATAAACGTATAGAAAAATGCAACAGACGAGGGAATCCAGAGAAAGACCCACATATACATGCTCAATTAATTTTCAACAGTTTCCATTATGACAGGAAAAGTCTTTTCAATAATTGGATATCATATGTAAAACAAATACATAGATGGATTAATTAGAACCTGATGCCTATCTCACACTATATATAAAACAAATCAATCAGCCAGAAAAGTAAAGGTAAAACTACAAAATTCTAGAAGAAAACATAGTAGACAATATTTGTGACTTGGGGTAGTCAAATTTTTTCAAAGAGGAACAAAAAGTAGTAGGCATAAGAGAAAATTTGACAGATTGGACCCTACGGTTATTATGCTTTAAAACAAATTTTTTTTAAGGAAAGATAAGCAAGTCATGGACTTGAAGACAATATTCATAATACACACATTCAACTAATGATTAGAAATTAAAGCATAAATTCATATCCACATTATTACAAAAAATATTAATTTTTTTGTTGTTGTTGTTGGGGATTCATTGAGGGAACCGGAAACCATGTTACACTGGTAGCATTTGTTAGGAAAAGTTCCTCTTACAATCGTGTTTTGCCCCCAAAAGATCACCAAGACCACAAGACCCCTCCCCCCTTACTCCTTCTCTCTCTCTGCACTTCCTTTCCCCACCCCTCCCTCATTCTTCCTCTCTCTGCTCTCCCCTTCCTTCACCCCCACCGTGTCAATAATTGTCATTAATTGTCCTCATATCAAAAGGAGCCCACTTTTAACCTCCTCTGCTTTCTCAGGGTTTGTTTGTTTTGCTTTTTGTGATTTTGAATGCAGCATTCTTTTGAGTCCTCCTGAAAACCAAAGTGAGAAGTAGGGAGAACCTGTGTATAAAACAGTTTTTGAAGCTCAGTGTTGTCAATGTGAATTGATCAGTGAAAGCATACAGGACCCCTGTGAAGTTCTGGAGTAGGTGTGTATGTACACTAAGCTGGATGTCCTGACCTATGGCACAGATTCGCCCTGAGTGCAGAAAAGAGTGGGTGAAATGGCCAAGGAATTAATTAACGCTGACTGACCCTCCAGGACTTGAACATGGTCTTGTCTTTCACTATTTCATTACTTAGATTACAGTATTGAACAACATTTTATGGGAGAACTATGATTTTTTAACGATCCTGGTACTATATCCAGCAATTCCACATCTCTTTATTCAAAAGAACTGAAAGTAGGGTTACAAAGGGATAATTGTACATCTGTTGTTCCTAGCAGCATTATTCACAATAGCCAAAAACTAGAAACTGACACGTCTGTGAATGAATGGGTGATGTACACATATAAGGGAATATTATTTAGCCTCAAAAAGGAAGGAAATTACAGCACATGCCATAACACGAGTGAAACTTGAGGACATTATGCTAAGTGAAACGAGCCATTCACAAAAAGACAATTACAGTGTGATTCCACATATATGAGGTTTCAAGAGTAGTCAAATTCATAAAAATAAAGTAGGATGACAGTTGCCAGGGGTGGGGGAAATGGGGAGTCATGAAAGATAAAAAGTTCTTCCTTGTTTTCCTATAATCGTAACCCCTACCTTAATCCAACATGTTATTGTTAAAAGAAAGAAAACAGAAAACCTTTGAAACATTATATATTTTAGACTATAGACTCTTTTTTTTTTTTTTTTTTTTGAGACAGAGCCTCAAGCTATCACCCTGGATAGAGTGCTGTGGTATCACAGCTCACAGCAACCTCCAACTCCTGGGCTCAAGCGAGTCTCCTGCCTCTGCCTCCCAAGTAGCTGGGACTATCCACCACAACGCCTGGCCATTTTTTGGTTGCAGCCGTCATTGTTGTTTGGTGGGCCCGGGCTGGATTCGAACCCGTCAGCTCAGGTGTATGTGGCTGGTGCCTTAGCCCGTTGAGCTACAGGCGCTGAGCCTAGACTATAGACTCTTAATACCCTTGATAGGAAACAGACCAACTACTGTGAGGATATTTCTGTGAAAACTTGAATAACAAATTTGAAAATGTTGTGGTTTAGATTATAAGGAAGAGAAAAGGATTATTATTGCCTAGAAGTTGTATAATATGTCTTGCTTGTAATTTTTAAATAAACTACTCACATACATTTTTAGTACTAAAACTTTGAGAATGTGAATATATCATCGGAATAGCCAGATAGATGCAAATATCTGGAATTGTCCTTTTAAAGCTGTTGTTTCTGTGATTTGTTGTAGGGTGTTAAATTGGATGTGTTTAAGTGTCTTTTGGAACTAATCACCTTTTTGGTAGTTAAGGGAGAAAGGCGCAATGATAAATATTTTTTCCCATTGGAAAAGCCTGAGGTAGGTTTTTAGTTTGCTTGTTTGTTTTGATATTAAAGAAGTACGAAGATTAGAGCTCTACAACACCTAGAGGAAATAATTATAAGACTTTTTAAGGATTTCTAGTAGTCAGACTGAGGTCCAGGTTCATATTTTAGGGGAGTTGCCAAAGATAAAGCCTCACCTAAAACCCTGAGAGCCATACTTCAGTCTTCATTGCACAGTGGTGTCCTGTCGAAACATGCGTTCAAGTCACTTGTTTCAGAAAGATACAAGGAAGACCCCAAGGGACTGTACATCGTAGATATGAGAGATGCGCAATCCTTTCATACCAGGACTGTGCTTTGTAACATAAAAAGGGAAATTCTTAAACCTGTGTTTAACTGAAAAAGCCTTAATTGGCAGCATCTGTAGTTTCATTGCATTGCATCACTAGTGTTACTGTGAAATATTTGTGTTCTATAGGACAGATTAATTTAGATTAAAATCTTGAGGCGCTAATTTAAGAGTGTCTCACAAAACTGTAAACTGAGACGAAACAGATAATAAGCTTAAGTAGAGAATCATTTGAAATGTCTTTGATCCAAACACTTCTTGCGATTTTGAATGCAAGATTTTTTTTTCTTATATAATGTTGCATTTTATTTATATCATTCTCTGGAATTGAGACCAGGTCTTATGCTTATTTGGGACCAGAGTTCCTGATACAGGTAATCTCAAAGTATTTCACCTAATGACCTAATTTTAAGGTATTTCACCTCTGAGATGAGGTGTTCCAGTGAAGGATGTAGGCTGAGGAGCTGATCCCCAAATTACACTTACTACAGGGTCATAATGTTCGTCAACCTAATTCACAGTTGAATAAGACTTTTGGCAAGAGTTTGTTTTTTACATCATTTATTCCAAGCTCTTTTAAAAGAAAATCCACTTTGTTAACTAGCCTGGTAAAACTAAAGAATGATGATTCCTATGTAGAACCAACTTAAATCTATAATAGTGGTTCTCAACCTTCCTAATGTTGCGACCCACAGATTGAGAACTGCTGATCTATAGACATCATTTACATGAAGTCGATGTTAGTGCAGTCATGGGGATTCATACTGCTTAACCTGCACTTTGATAGGATGCTAACAAGTCATTTAGTCTACTCTGGCCTTTAAACAAAGGAGAACCAGACCCATAGTGTGTAGGATAAGTGCTAAAATACACAACTAAAACTGAATAATGGTGATTGTTTCATGTCCCAGAGAGGAAAACCATGCAGCCTTTTCTGTAAGTCACATCATATAAAGGATATTTTGTAGAATTTTGTTGAAGTGACAAAATATCTGCAATGAAGTGTAAATGGCTCTTTTGGAAAGAGCCATTAGAAATGTGTGCAGAATAATAACCATTTTTATTTAAAAATAACTTTTATTACATTTCTTCATACAAATAAAATAATACATGTAATTTTTAAAAGACAGACTAGAAAGATGCAAAAATCACTTAACAGGGAACCTTTTCTGTTCTCTGAGTGAGATTTTTGTTGGTTTCCTTTTTATTGAGGTATAATCTACACATAACAAAATGAACTCATTTCAAGCATACAATTCAATAGTTTTGATGAACATATAGATAGCCAGTAAGTAATGTTTATTTTTTCTTTTCTGAGTGAAATTTTGAATGACTTTACTTTTTTCTCTGGATTTTAAAAAAAAAAACTTTGTTTCTGCATTACACATGTATATATATGCATTTTAATTAATTTTATAATTAAGAAAAATGTAGCATGTGCTATATAAATACATATGCAAATTAAAAACAGTACATGTTTCTTTTCTTTTCTTTTCTTTCTGAGACCAAGTCTTACTTTGTAGCCCTTGGTAGAGTACCATGGCATCATAGCTCACATGCAACCTCAAACTCTTGGGCTAAAGCAATTCTCTTTCCTCAGACTCTCAAGTAGCTGGAACTATAGGCGCCCGCCATAGCACCTGGCTATTTTTAGAGACAAGGTCTCCCTCTGGCTCAGGCTGGTCTTGAACTCGTGAGTTCAGGCAATCACTCACCTCAGCCTCCCAGAATGCTAGGATTACACTGCGCCCGGCCAACAATACGTGTTTCGTTTTTATGCTCGATTTTAGGCATTTTAGAAATTTCACTAGGCTTTATTATTAATTTGTTCAAATATTTTAATTTGTTACTCCTAACTGGCTGCTTAAATTGTTTGAACACTGCAGTAGGAACCTTACAGATCTACTGTTGTGCTGTTTTAAGTGGGTGATGGTTCGTGTATGGGAAGCTAAAGATGACAAGCCAGCATGACAATACTTTGTTAGTCATGCTTTTTAAAATTCAGTGCTTACAAGTTGTGTGCATGTGTTTCCAATAAAGACTATTTGCCACAGCAGAAGACGACTTTCTTGAACATTTCGTGCTTCATTTTCACACATTTGGAAGCTTGGAAGGTAAACCCCTGCCAGCTCAGAATACCCATGTAGGGTGATCTCAAAAATGATTCCAGAATACCAGTGTCACTGCGTGCCTCTTTATTTAGCACTTTGTTGACATCGACCTTGTAGTACTGGCCACATTTTCTTATAGCTGTTTATGACTCTGTCGCCCCTAGAGATGCTAATCTTGGCAATAATCATCCTGATAATTATCATTTGTTGAATGTTTACCGTATGTCAGAAACTGTGCTACCATTTTCCATACATTACTTATATAAAAATCCCTTAATATTATGAAAAGTAAGCACTATTTTCTTTATTTCATAGATGGAAACACTAAGGGTTTGGTTTTAGTCAAGCTAGGATGTAAAGACAACTCACAGCTCTAAAGGAATAACCAAAACCATAATCCAATAACCAAATAATGCTCTTCTTTTTGAGAAGGGTTTTGTGGTCCACCTGGTGAAGTAAATATGTCCTCACAGACTGTTCTAGCTCTGAAGTCCATGATGTTTCCTAATTATGTTTCTAACCCCCGCATGAACAAAATAGCTCCATCCTTCCTGAACACATCATCTCACGATATTTTCGGAGATAGGTCACTCTTACTAACCCCAGATTTCAGAATATCATGGTATGACCAACATCTTAAGTCCCTACTTCCAAGACACTCTTTGCAAATTTTAAATCTTATCTTTAATTTTCTTTGTCCTAAAACTGGGGAAAGATCTGATATTAGTTTATTTTCTGAACGGGCCCCTGCTTCATGCCCATTAGGCATGATGGCATTAACAGCTGCCCTTAATTGAATACTTACCATTGTTCTTTACAATGCTTTAATAAGTAAAGCATTAAGTGCTTTACAGTGATCCCATGGGGTAGGTTTTGTTACTTTCCCATTTTACAGACAGAGAAACTGAAACTCGGAGAAATTAAAGGGTTTGCCTCATTTTACATCTTCTTCCTTCCTTGACCTGATAAAGGAGTATGCTGGGAATTTAATCCAAGTTTTCTAGATTCCTATTTAAATCAAAGCTCTTGCCTCTTACTAGTCTTGTGACTTTGGGTTACTCACCTGACCTACTTCTGTGTATCGGTTTCTTGCCCTGTAAAATGATGACATTATTTACTTCAGTGTTGTAGTAAATGAGTTACTAAGTACAAGGTGTTTGTTATTAAGTGCTATAAAAATAATAACCATCATTAACAATATTATTCATCACTAAATTTTAATTGTTAAAATAACATACTAAACAATATAGAAGTTTATGAAATAAAAGGTATCCCCTTCTCACCACCTCCTGCTTCATCTCCTCAGTTTTAAGCACTAGTCCCAGTTTGGTATAATATATCCTTTCCAAACATTTTTTATGCCATCTAAACCTATCTTTAAATTTTCCTCTCGTTAATAAAATATAAGTGGAGAATGAAATTTTTTATAGCATTCTTGAGAATGAGAAATTGGAGAAGCAAGAAGGGTGGCAAGTCTATTCACGGAGCTAATATTTATCAAATGCGTACTGTGTGCCAAGCGCTGAACTAGGTGCTAAAGATTCAGGTTATAGCAGATGTTGAATTCCTCTTTTGACTGTTCATTCATTTTTCTTTCTTTCTTTTTTTAATTTAGGATATGATGTTCCAGCTTCTCCGAGGCCTGGACTTTCTTCATTCACACCGAGTAGTACATCGTGATCTAAAACCACAAAACATTCTGGTGACCAGCAGTGGACAAATAAAACTGGCTGACTTTGGCCTTGCCCGCATCTACAGTTTTCAGATGGCTCTTACCTCAGTGGTGAGTGACGGAGTGTTATCCTTTTATTAAACATATGTATTTTGAACGACAAACTGCTCCTCTTCTTTGCCCAATGTTTTTACTGCCATGGTTAGTTTGGTGGACGGAATGTCTGTGCATTTTTGTATGTAGCATTAGGTAGGAGGAAAGTATTCTGTTTACAGCTACAGAAAAAAACAAGCTGAGCTGCTGTGGACAAGACCCATTATAGAAATAGCCGGTTGCATCTTAGCCACTAGTAGAGAATCAGATGTAAAGTTTCCAGTTTTTTTGCCATGACCACTGCTTTCAGGGCTGCCTGAGGAACAGGCAGCACCAGATCAGGAAAGAGAAAGCACTAGCAGTGATGGCCTGTTTGCAGTGTCCTGGGTTAAGAAACAGAAAGTGGCTGCTGACTTAAAGGTGTGTTAAAGCAGTCCTCTGACGCTGTGGGGTGTAAAGAAGAAATTAAATTTACAGTGAATTTAGATGACGCATGAAGAAATAGGTCCATTTGCCAGGTGAAGGCTTCATCTAAGCCAAAAGAGAAAGAGTGTCTGTAAATGAAGTTTTATTGGAATACACACAGACAAAAAAGAAAGTGAACTCAAGAGCCCTGTTTTGGCAAAGACTGATGCTTATGCTAACCTAGTCTTTGTATCACTCAAATGCGGAACCATAATAGCTACTGGCTTTGATTAGCTTCTATTTCTCCTTATATTTCGTTGTTTCAAAAATGAATTTTTGTGAAATTTTGCACCCAGAATATAAAAAGAGCAGCCTGGATGTAATACTCTTATCTTTGAAAGACCTGTTTTGCATTCAGTAAATTCATGGGTTACATATAGTGAATTGAGTAAATTATAAACAGTAAATCAAGCCTTAAAATGAGTCCCTCTTTAGTCTTGAAGTGGTTCTCAGATCAGGGGCAGCACTACATGTCACTGAGAAGTGAGTGGCAGCATCTTTGTTCATTGCCGTGACTTGGAGGACGGGGTGGCTGCTGTTGGCATTTTGTGTACATGCTTCACGGAGACTAACATTCTGCACAACAAAAAATTATTTCCCCGAATTCCAGAGTGCTTTAGCTGATAAGCAGAGATCCAAGAGAGGAGTTAGAAATTCTGAGACAGATAACTTGCCTTAAGAAAAAATCCAGTAAGTGTTCTGCCATTACCCCCCTTCCATCCTATCAAAACATGGGTACAACAACCCAGGCATGTAAGACTACTTTCTTTCCCAGCATTATGGATTTTTCCTAAGGTATCAGAACTTAAATAGAAAAAATGGAGTATGTTGCTGTTGTTGAAAGATAAATCTACTTGTTTCCCTTTTGTCTGGCATATACCATTGCTTTAGAGAAGAGAGGGCAGGAGCTGAGGTTTAAAGGATAGGTCTCAGCTTTGGGAGGGGCCAGAAAAGGCCTGTATTCTTACATAATCACACCAGAAAGGGCTGAGTCTGTGTATTTCCCCAGGGGGAAGGGTGAGGTAGGCTTCCGGCTTCCCTAGGAAGTTGTTGCTCATGTTATTTTGAGGTCCTGGGGAGAAGCTTGAATAGGGTTTGTGATCCAAAGAGTCATCAGGGGAGTAGACGGGAGGAACTGGTCTCCTTCGGTACATTAATTGAGGGAAGGATGAGCTGTAACTGGAGACAGATACTTTGTTTTAAGCCCCCTAAAGGAACACCAACAGCTATAAATAAAAACAGGAAACCCAGTTGGATTTTGTTTTGATTTTTTTTTTTTTTTTTTTTTTTTGCTGTTTAAGTTTGTGTAATGATAGCCTAGCTTGTGTGTGACATCAATTAACATTCCATTCTTGCTGAAAGTTGGTATGTTTAAACAAGACAATGTAGATAAATTATTTCACAGAGAAAAGGGGAAGGACAATCATAAATGTGTGATTTTTTCATTATCTAGTTTGTACTGTCTATTCTGTGTTGCCAGTGGTGACATAAGTAAAAGATGTTAGCAGCTGGGAAAGACACTGGAACAATTCAAACTTCATTGGAAAGAGTGGTAATTGGAGTTAATGCTAATTATAAAAGTTACGTTTCCTATAGGACATTGCATTTGAAAATTTTCCTCCTGTTTTGTATTTTTTCTATTTAAAGAAAAAACAATCCATTTATACAGTGATGCATTGATTTACATACACATGGTGACATTAAAAACTTGGAATCAATTTTGCAGACTGAACTGGTATGTATTTTTAGTATCTCTTAAAGAGAAAAAGACTACACTCCCTTCCTGGAAATAGACATTTTTTAGTGGGTTATGTCATACAGGAAATGAGAATCAATTTGTGGAATGTTAAAAGGAATTATAAGTTAACTGATTCAAAACTTGACATCTTATGTCTATGAGAAACATTAATATGTTACTCATCTTTCAAAGCTGTATGGCAGTGTTCCTGTCTGGTACCTCCTTCCTCCCTCAGTGTTTCCATAGTAACATCTTATTAATAGCTTTTATAATACTGTTTTCTATCTTGGTTTTAGTTATTTTTGAAGTTTTATTTATCAGGCCTAAGTTCCTTGAAGGCAGAGATGCTGTATCTTATTCAGCCCTAACATATGGGCCTTGTTTATTTTGATAGACACTTAGGAAATATCTTTTAATGAATAAACTAACAAATGTCAGCAATTGAATCATAATAAGAATAGGGAAGGAGTTATTCTATACATTTAAGAGTCTGACTTGATGTGTTTTTCAATATTCCTACATACCTGCCTGGTGGGACTAAGAATTTAACTAGAGCACACACCTTACTGTGTCAGATTACATTTTGTACCTTGTCCAGATTGATACATTTGCAGGTACCTGCGTTCAAAGTCATGAAAGCTACATGCCGTAGCTAGCTGGGTCTCCTGTTAGCAGGAAGAGGATGACTTGCACAAGTTCACAGTTTGTGTGTCATCTATATGGGAATCCTTAACCGTTGTCTCACGAGCAGATGGCATGTAAGAGTTGAACTCCCTGTCCTACACAGAAAACATCAGAGATGTGACATGACTATAATTGTACTACTTATTTGAAGATATACTTTTCGTCCGTTGTGTTTTGGTTTTAGAGCAACCTTAGGAGAGGGTTCAGATTTTTCTGTGATAATTAAAATTCTCCAGATGAAATATTAGACAACTTTTTTTCTCTATCTGTGTTGATCAATGTGTGTATTTAAAACATATGACATATCTGTTTGGACTACTGATAGAAGGTTGTATTGCCAGCTTCATGTTCTCACATATAACAGACTTTGATGGGACAGTTAGCAGTATTTATTTCTATTATAAGGTCATCACCTGGACTACTGCTTCGTAATTTATAAGCCAGTATGCTCTCATATGTCAGGATAAAAGAAAAGGCATCTTTTCTGGATCAATTGAGAAATAGCTATTCTAGCCGTGTGGGTTTTTCAGGCATCTTAAAGTATAACTCTCTATATTCCGATCTTTATTATTTTATATCTTTAAGTGAAAACAAGTTTGTATTATTCTTTTCATAAATGTTGGCCTTTTTGGTGGAAATTAGGACAGTCATAAGTCTGGACTATGGTTGTAGCTGTAGGCTGTTATAACACAGGACCAGACAACTTAGTTTGTCCCCATCTGATAAATTAGGGACCAACCTAAAGGCTTAAGTGAGCCTTAGCTGCCTGACTTACTGGGCAGCCTCCGGCATGACCTGGGTTTCATTCGGGAGTGTTGGGTTTTTACTGCTCGCTATGCAGTCATGCGCGTGGATGTCCCAGACAGAGTAAAGGTTGTTCATACCTATTTCTTTAAAGGTTGTAGAATGAAGATTTGGATGGAAACATTGTACCCTTTAGACCTAGGCAAGAAAAACCCCCCAGCCTGGGTTTCCTGCTTTAACAGTTGCTTCCGCTGGCCCTGCTTTATCTAGCTCTATCTGTTCTTGGGGCACAGAACCCAGAGTGCCAAGGAGACATGCTTCCTGACACTCCCACCCCACCCCATACCACACTCAGGACATTGGAATTCCCTGACTAAATGGGAACTGCATGGGCTCTTCCTCCTAGTCGCAGATTCTGCCACTTGTGTGTTCACCTCTAAGCCTAGGGGCAGATGTTTACAGCACAGAGGCAGAGCATGGACAGGCGGACAGGGGGGCCGTGAGCATGTGTGTGAGCCTCTTGTGGTACACGAAGGAGCTGGAAAGAAGAAGAGAAGGGGGGGCCCTACCCTTAGCACCTGAGATGGGTTATTTTATTGGAAAAGTTTCTCTGAAATCATGAAAAAATCAACTTCTGTGATTTATATTGAACTATTACATTTGTGGAAAACCAAAGAGAACTGGTTGTAGGGAGGTTCTTACCATTGCACATAAGTGATAGCTCAGAGTCAGGGCCTGTGCGTGGCTGTGTATAATCTGTGTGTGGCGGGAGCATTTCAAGAATATACACGTGTTCGATATATGGGCTATTACGACTGCTGAAGTTTTATTTAGAGACATTCTAAAATCAAATTTCTAAGTCCTTCCCATGTGAAAGTAGTGCATGTTGCCACTCAATCTTATCTGTCAAGGTAAGGAAGGGAGACAGCCACTGAGCTGGCAGTTTCATTGCTCCCTGACTGTGCACGCTGGTCATCTCAGAGCAGAGCCTGGGGTGTGTCACCAGCAGCCCCCGTGAGGACTCTGACAATTACATAGCAGTGTGGGAGAGACAGTCTTCTCTGTTTATAATGAATGCAAAGCCTTTACGATTTTTTTTCCTAATTCTAACCATAAAGCATTCCGGGTAATACTGTCGCCATTGGATTTAGTGTTTTCGGGAGTCTATCAACTTTCTCATTTTGAAAGTGGGGAAACTACTGCTCAGAGAAGCAGTTGTGACCAGGTGAAGTCTGAGTACCTGAAATAGATTATAAAATGGCTTGGAGAATTCTAATGTTTATATTCTGGCCTCATCCATGATCCCTACTACCCTCTTTCCCCCACCCTCCAACCCCCACTAAAAGCTCCAGGGCTTCAGAGGACACTTGGGTTCTACAAAGGGTATCCAGATGTTCTGCAAATTTTCAAGTCCATTTATTAAAATGTATTTTAAGTCTTATTAAAATGGTAATTATAAAAACAATCAGTTCATGCCAGATTTTGACACAGTAGGAAATAACTGAGGCATGAACTAGTGTCTCCTGGTTTTCTTTTTTTATGTAGACCTCAGAATAAAACTTCTCACATTACACCTGGACACCTGAATGTCCTAAAAGTAAATCATTATTTAGGAAAACTTGAGTGTTCTCTTGATTGACTCCAATGTATGTCTGCTCCCTTAAAATTATCCAAGTGCGTCATCACAGCAGTGCACATACTGGGCTACACTCATTGTACATACGACTACTTTGAGGGCCACCCGAGGCAATGCCAGTGTGGATGTTTTTATACCCAGAGGTGACTGCCAACACCAGGCAGCCAGAGCCTGTCAGTCCCCAGGACAGTCATCAGAAAGCCATCCATGAGTAGGGATGCTTCTAACCCTAAAATAAGGCCCTTCCTCTTGGTACTTCAGGAATTTCACCTTGTGCACTGAACAGTCTTACAGTGACTTTTCAGTGTATTTTTAGGGCCTTTGGCAATCATTTAACACTAATCACTAAACATTTTTTTCTTTAAATGCCTGTGTCTGACACCCAAAGTTTAGAGAAAAGGTCTACTTTGTACCATAACGAAAGAGTTGGGAATACTCTTCTAATGACTGAATAAAATTCTCGCTAAGCAGATTATATTCCCTTTCTCCAAAGATGTTTTTTCCATATCATCTTCCCTCTTAAAAGATATAATGTTCTTTTTCTTTTTTGAGACAGAGTCTCTGTTACCCAGGCTAGAGCACATTGGCATCAGCCTAGCTTTTACAGCAACCTCCAACTCGTGCGCTCAACCTACAGGCACCCACCACAACACCCAGCTAATTTTTCTATTTTTAGTAGAGATTGGGTCTCATCTTGCTCGAACAGGTCTCAAACTCCTGAGCTCAAAGGCTTCTTTTGCCTTAGTGTCCCAGAGTGCTAGGATTACAGGTGTGACACACAGCGCCTGGCCAAAAGATACACATGTTCAGAAAATGTCTTTCACTCTGTAGAAATCACCAAAGACAAATAGTAGATTCTAGAAGGTGTTTATTAGACAGCTGTACCAAGTACCAAAATTCTTTTGGAGGGTTTTAAAAATCTCAAACCAATAAAATTTCCAAGACTGCGTTATTAGTTTATTTAATACTGTAAGTATTACAAACATTGGATTCCTTATGTTCTCTTCCTATGCCTCTGAGAAAGGATGGTTCCTTACTAATCTCAGTGTTAAGAACATTTAGAAAACACTTAAGGAACCCTATGAATTCAGAAACTTTTTGGTAAGTCTAGGGGATAAAATTAATGGAATGGAGTTGTGGCTTTCAGTCAACAAATAATAACTTATCGCTTTCTTTGTGCAAGGAGCTATCAGTGAACCTGAGGGATGATGGTGAATGGAAATGTATCAAGGTCCTTGCCCTCAAAGAGCTCATAAGAAAAAAATGGGGAGATAGAGGTAAACCAAATAGCCACATAAAGAAATGTATAGTTAGAAAGATAGGTGCCGTACAGAAAGCGATGTGGTTCTGGGAGGTGATACAATCCAGGGGTCTGCCTGCGCTGGGGTCAAGGAAGCCCTCCTCACTCAATGATGTCAGGATGTGAGATGATTAAAGACGTAAGTCCCCAGCCGCCGCCTCCTAGAATCCGCCTGGATGCGGGCCCTACGGATGTGTGTATCACGCCATCCATGCTTGTCCTCTGTGTGTGTGTTTGGAATAGCTCATTGTACGGCACCCAGTTGGCACCACCAAGTGACATAGTGGAGTAGGACCAGAAACCAGAGAACAATGTCATCTTTTGCAGGAGAAAATAAATTGTTTATGCTTGTTTCCTCTCCGTGCATGTTGTATTTACTATGGAGACCTGGCAGGGTTTGTGCCTCTGCTTGGGCAGCCGAGTTGCTCCCACAGAAGCCTCCAGACACTGCCAGTGCATACTGAATAAATCAAACCAAGAGCATTACATGAGTATAATGGAAAAAACCCAAAGCCCTGTCGCCTCGGCACCTCAGCGAAAGTGCAGGACACACCTCTGAAGCAGGAAAGGCTCCTGCGACTCCCTCCCTGCTCAACATCTTGCCATGACACAACCAGGTCTGTTTTGTTAAAGCTTCCAGTTGCCAGTACATATTTCATAGTTAACAATGGACTGTTTGTGCCGGTTTCGTTTTCACTTTCGCCAGTGAGGGAAGTGGAACACAATGGGGGCAGTGCACAGAGCTGGGAACAGGACACGTTTTCTTTAGGATTCCCAGGGCTGGGTACGTGGAAAATGCCAGAGCCAAAACAAACATGAACACCCATCCAGATCCTCCACTGCACATTCTCAGTGGTAATAAAACACATTTTGAGTTACCATCTGATAGGTTAAACCCTGCCCCCGCAGTGAAGGCAAACACTGATGACCGCTGTGAAAATTTCCCCATGTAGAAAGAGAATGTATTCCGTCCTGTACAGAAGGCTGCTGTAGGTGTGTGTAGGATCTAATTGCACCAGATATATTTGCGAAGTGAATCAAATGCCTTCCTTGTTTATAAAAGATAGTCATTCATTTGACTCACCTAATTCTAGCTCCTTCCTAAGTGGTCACTGTTGCAAATTAGTTCTGGATGAAACAGTTTGACTGTAAAGCTGCTGCCTGGAGGACGTTTCACTCAGAGAAAGGGCAGGGTGTTCCTTGTTTTCTCCGTACATCTGTTCGGCCAGCATGTCCTGCCAAGACATGATGTAGATGGGACCTGGTTGTCACTTGGTTTTTCATAATCCTGTTTTTCACAGGTTTCCTGCATATGATGCCGCTCAAATCTCAGGAGGCCGACACCGAATGTAGATGTAAAGACCAAGCTCATCTTGAGGTTGACAAGATCCCATGCTTTAGAGCAGCGGTTCTAAACCTGTGGGTTGTGCCTCACAGGAACTGTATTAAAGGGTTGTGACATTAGGAAGGTTGAGAACCACTGCTTTACAGAGACTTTGCCAGCAGAAGTTTCCACAGATACCCAGAAGATGAATAAACTTTGTTGCCTCTGACATTGAACATTGTCCAGCATAAGCGGTCTGTGCTTGTACTTACTATACTCCGTATTTTAGCATTTCCCACTGCACTTTCTGTGTACGTGACAGGCACTTGACAAATAACACATGAATGAACGAATCCTTATGATCTTCCGGGGTCTCAAGAGTGAATCTCAGACTCCACAGCATCGCATACAAAGTTTTTGTAGATCAGCCTTCACCTCTCTTTCTGACCTTCCGTCACCACTCCCACCCAGAGGCCACCCCAATATACGTACACACTAGGCCTTATTATGTGACACCTTCAGGTTTCTGCCTATATGAACTTAATTGCTTTCACAACCCTCTGCTTTCATAGATGAATTGATGAGTGAATGTCTAGCCCTGCACTTTCCTTGTTACTGCTTGTGTGTCATTGAGCCAGTTAGAAGCATCTAAAGATGTTTTTTATTTTGTTTTAGACACAACTTTCGGCTGATCTGCGTCATTCCCTGATAATAACTTGAGCTCTGGGGGAGGAACATCTACCCTTTGAATGTCTGTCTGGACAGCCATTCCTAACCTTCAGATAACTATTATGCTTCATCCTTCCTCCTTGATAATCACAAGCCTCGCTATACCTCCCCACCTTAGGCACTTAAATGTTCTGTCTGATACGTTTTTAAAAATGTACATACATCTCTTGAGGTCTTTGGAGGAACATAGTGTCACAGAAAAGGATGGAAAATGTCTGCATTGTGTTTCCTTGAGTTATTTTAGTTAGTCCATTTGAACCCTTCAGAAGATGAAGTACACATTTCTCTGCTTAGGTCTGTCCAGAGGTTGAGCTCAAACATTTTTTGTATGATTACTTTGTAGTGTTGGATTTAATGGACTTGATTGCCTCACTTTTCATTCTGAAAGTGTTTCTGAACAATGCCCTTCGGGCTGTCGTTCCTCTTGTTGCCCCCACTTTCCTTCTCCCTAGGGATTGAAACACAGGATGTGAGGCGTTGTTGCACCCAGCATCTATAAGGATACTGATGACTTTTACGTCCCTCATAAATCTGAATGTTAAACTCTCCAGTTGGCTGCGGAGGAATAATCTACCTTTAAGTCTCAGGGAAACATCCAAAAGAAAGAAGGGGAAAGCGTAGGAGAATTTACTTTAGCGCTGCTCATATATTTATTTTGAAGGCTGGCAGAATCTAAAAACGGGGCTGTAAATTTAACAGCCCAACCATAAAAACCCCAAAATAAGGGAGAAAAAGCTCTACTACTTCCAGGTTTGGATACTGATAATAAAGTTATAGGATCTATTTTTCTTCTGCTGTCTTAAATTCTTCTTTAGATTTCTAATGCTATCTTTCCCCTTCTCCTTTCTCGTTTTTTCACTTGGATTAATTATTTTTCAAAGGTTACCAGTGCTTTGAAATGTATGGCGTCTGAATGCTTGGCTGGCATAGTTTGGTCTCTAGATTTCACGGTGACGTTCAATGCTATCTGCACCTTATGTAACGCTGGGTGATTTCAGCGAGGTAGGGACTGCACATGGTATCAGTTCTTGTGGGAAAATATGCTTCAGTGGCTTCCTGGCACTGGTTTTGGAATGTGGCATTTAAAAGTACCTTTTTACAGTGGGAAAGAATTCTGTCAAGAATAAACAGTCTGACCTTGTTAAATGGGCCAAAGTCTGTGTGTAACCTAGTTCCAGAAAACTAGCTTTTACTAGTTTAGGAAAAAAAACAACTAAAACCTCTATAATAAAGTATTTAGAAAGTTACTGTCAGGAATGTTAAATAAATTGCTGAAATGATAGTCTTTGCATAGATTCATAAAATTGTCTTTACCTGACTGTAAAATCCTCTTTTTTTCCTGAGTAGATGGAAGATCAGGGCTACACTTAGTCAGAAAAGCAGACTTTCTTCTTTTTCCTGGAAAGACAAGCCTGGCTTATTATAGACGGAGCTATGGGAGTGGCGGCATACACGAACCACTGTGGGAAACCAACAGATTGGGGAGACGAAAAAGGAGAAAAAAACTGCCCCTGACTTGCCATTGCTCGCACGTTAAAGTCGGTATATTCTGAGCTCTGGAAAGCAGCAGTCATCCTTAACTGTTCTTCCCATCCCTGCTTTCACACCCACCCGTGCACCCATCCACATACCCCATGACCTTGCCATCCAGACTTTTGTGCTCCTTCTTAAAACAGCATGTTCAGAGGCCACTTCCTCTCTGAAGCCTGCCAGACTGCCCAGGGTAAAGTGAGGCACTTCTTCTTCTGTGTACTTTTGATTGGCCTGTAATACAGTAGCTCTTATATGATATTCATCACATCCCCATTTGTCTGGCATCTGCTTTCTATTTTAGAAAGATTGAATATTCATTTCAGCACTTTAGGTAGCAACATACCAGCATGGGGTGGCTGCCCAGTGACGGTGGAATAGACATGGCTGGTGAAATGAGAGGTTTCCGAGGAGAGGAGATGGATGGGAACCATTTTTAATAGTAAATGACTAATTTATCAACATTCATTTAAATTAGGAAACTTGTTTTTTGAGACTGCCACCCTGGGTAAAAGTGCAGTGGTGTCGTCATAGCTCACGACAACCTCAAACTCTTCGACTCATGTGATCCTTCTCTCTCTGTCTCCCGAGTAGCTGGATCTTCAGGAACCTGCCATGCTTCCCAACTAGTTTTTCTATTTTTAGTAGAGACAGGGTCCTGCTCTTGTTCAAGATGGTCTCGAACTCATGAGCTCAAGCAACCCTCTGGCCTGGGCCTCCTAGAGTACTAAGATTATAGGCATGAGCCACCACACTGACCTAAATTAGGAAACATTTTTAATGGAAGTAGAGTAGAAACCAAATCTTATGTGTGAAAAAACAATATAGCTTTAAGAAGACTGCATACATTGTTTTAAAAAAATAAATGTATAAAGTGAAAAAAAGTATTTTGCAACTTAGCCTATAGCAAAGTTTTTCAAAAGCTGCCAGTGCATTTAAAATATAATCTAAGAGATTAAAATGCATTTTAAATGCCTTTTTAAGATTATGTATATTATATAAAGCTGCTTCTAGCTATCATAGCTTTTACTGGCTATGCATTCAAAGATACCTAGTAGGAAAAGCCACAGATAGTCCATGATGAATTAAAAAGTGTTAAAAGTCTAGGGGAAAAGAAACTCACATGTTCTTATATTTAAACATAAAATGACCGCTCTTTGGCTTCTAAGGGCAAGTAAGGGTTAAAAATGTAGCAAAATATTTAAGATTTTGACAAGATTGAGTAAATAATCCATTTGAAGTAAGAAAAGCTCTTTGAAGTATGACCTTAGTAATTTTATACAAGCAGAAATAAAATATTATCTTTCCTTGTATTTCTTTTTTTTTTTTTCTTTGCAGTTTTTGGCAGAGCTGGGTTTGAACCCACCACCTCTGGTATATGAGGCCTGCGCCCTACTTCTTTGAGCCACAGGTGCTGCCCCCTTGTATTTCTTTATTTCTGTAAGGATTCCTTGATTTTAGGATCTGAGTCTGAGATAAATCCTGCTTTTAAATGCCATGTTGCTGCTCTTGTGCCTGTAGTACGAAGATTAGTGTTTTCTATCAGTTTCTTTTTCTTTTCTTTCTTTTTTCTGGCAGAGACCTACAGGTTTGCACCACTACATACCACTAATATTTTACATTTTCGTAGACTGTGTTATCCAGGCTGGTCTCAAACTCATGGGCTCAAGCATTCCTCCCACCTCAGCCTCCCAACATGTTGGGATTATTGCTTTGAGCCACTACACTTGTCCATCAGTTTCCATTTGTGATGTACGGATTCCTGTGTTTAAAGGCATCAGATATTCTCAGTATTTGATCGTAGTTTTCAAGTATTGTTAGTTCTATAGTATTTTAGAAAACTAAGATATTCATCAGTTGCTTTAAATATCCAACAGTGATAGCATCCCTTTACTCTACAATTTTATTTTTAGAAATTTGATATCAGGAGATAGTTGTTTTAGAGTGAAACACCACTATTGGTAAGATCTATTTCACCAAATCCAGTGGCATCTCCTGCAGTTTCTTCCACGTTCCCTTTGCAGTATTTGTATACGAATCTTCCCCCTTTAAACTCTCTTCTTTCTTTAATTTAGATGTTGTTTAAATCTGCATTCATTTTTAACTACTAAAACTATTTAAATATTCAGACATTCTTTGTGGTTAAGAAAAAACAAAGGAAAATCTTCACTAATCCTTTCTTCCAGAAAAAGCCACTATTAACAATGTGATGAATGGACTTTTACACCTTTTCTATTTGTACACAACCCTCAGTATGGGTGAGTGTGGGTGTATGTGTGCATTTATATAGTATATAAACAGGCTTTTTGTGTGTAGTGTCTTTTTTACTTTTTCCCATTTATCTTAAGCATTTTTCAAAGCTAACAGATAGCCTGTTTATTCTTTTCCTTGCCTCTACTGTGCGAATGTCCATAGTATTCTTACCCAATCTCCTAGGATGAACTTGGAGTAGTTTCTCATTTTTTGGCTGTGGTAAACTTGTTTGGGCTTCTATCTTTTCACCCTGATACTAATATTTTTGTTGGATATGTTTTTAAGAAATGGCATTACCAAGACAAAGGACAATGAATGTACATGTTTTAAAACTTAATAGATAATGCAAATCACTCTCCCGAAAGGGTTTCATTTGCTACTTCTGCTCACCTCTTAATAGGAGGTAAGTGAATTCTCAGCTTTGTCTCTTCTGAGTGCCTGTGGCCATCGCCGTTCCTAGACCCTTCTGCTTCTCCTGCCAACTGATAAGCATCCTAAATGTTTGGACGTCAGCCCTTTCTCGCATCTGATTCAGGCCCATGACTGTAACTTTCAGCTCTGTGTGGAGGCATCCAACTTGTCCGCTCTTGCTCGGGGTCCCCTCCAAGTATCGGCCTGTATCCTCACTTTACCCCCCACATCTCCATCCCATGACAGCAGAAACATAACATGACAGACTGTCATTCTCCTTCCCTGGACAATTCTGCTTCACTTTCCTTTCTTTAACTTTATTACTGGTAATCATCACCAAAGCTGAGATCCTCAGATTTTTTTGCTGGATTTATTTGTATCAACATATATTTGATTACAAGTACAGAATACCTAATCAAAAATGTCTTGAGTGATAGGAATTTTTAAATCTGACATAGGAAATCTGGAGATGGGTAATTCTGGGATTGGTGCAATCGGCCAATAATATTGGAAAAATCTCTTTCCTGTTTGGTGAGATGCCTATGTCTTTCCTTGGGCCTCAAGATTGCTGCTACGGCTTCAAGTATCACATCCTCATACAACAGTGTTCTAAGCAGTGAGTAAGGAAGCAGGGGCCAAAAAGGATTTCATTGTCACTGATGAAGGAGGACAATCTCTTTTTTTTTTTTTTTTTTTTTTTTTGAGACAGAGCGTCAAAGCTGTCATTCTGGATAGAATGTTGTGGCATCACAGCTCACAGCAACCTCCAATTCCTGGGCTCAAGTGAGTCTTCTGCCTCCGCCTCCCACGTAGCTGGGACTATAGGCGCCTGCCACAATGCCCAGACATTTTTTGGTTGCAGCCGTCATTGTTGTTTGGTGGCCTGGGCTGGATTCCAACCTGCCAGCTCAGGTGTACATGGCTGGCGCCTTAGCCCATTGAGCCATAGGCACTGAGCCGGAAGATAGTCTTTTCCAAAAGCTCTTTTCAGACTTTGATGTAAGTTTCATTACCCAGAACTGGATTACATACCTACCTATAGACCAGTCAAGCTGTGGATAAGCATCTTGATACCCAAAGACAATCAGGTTACACTAGCCAGGGAATGGGGAATGGCTATTGGATAGAGAACCAGTGATACGCCCTTTGTTAATCCCCGAGGCCCCCTAAAGTAGCAGGGGCACTTTATAGGTAGAAACATGTGCTGTTGGCTCCTTTCACAAGTATGTGAATATATTTGGGGATCTTGGATAACATGTTTTATGAAATACAGTGCTTTTTCTCTCAACTGTTTCACATATCTTGAAAGCAGAAGGCTTTAGAATTTTAGCCTTCTAAATTCAGTATTTCAGGGAAATACTGAATAGACTAAGAATGAATGCTTACCACCCCCATCAGCACGATAATTCCTTGGGTTCTTTAATAACAGTTATCAGCACATGTTATTCAAGTGTGAGCCATCTACCAGCAATCTACAGGTAACATTCTTCGTATGCAAACTCAAGTATATCAGAAACTAAGGATTCTTTTTAAAAACAGTGAGGCAGTAAGAAAAATAGTATTAAACTAAGAATTGCTAAACATATAACAATTTCATAAATATTTATGTAATTTATATTGCATGAATGTTTATTAATATATTTGTATATGTCATTAAAAGTAATATTAAATCTTGGTATAGGTGTATATAAAAAACACATCTCTCTCTCTCTATATATATTTTTTTTTTTTTTTTAGTTACCTATTTGATACATAAAACCTCTGTATGTCTTACCTAGCCAAATAAACCCTGGGGAATCTAGGAGGCAAAAGCTTTATTAGACCTGGAGAGTCAGGGAAGGCTTCACAGGGAAGCTGCTTTTTGAGCCAAGTCTTTAAGAATGAGGAACAGTTTCCCTGGCAAAAACAAGGGGAAAGGTGTGTTCTAGGTATGGAGTTGAGAAAAGACAGCACATTCTCAAAACAGGGAGTGGTATCTGGGCTGATGACCAGGATGTTATGATCAAAATTGTTTCAAAAGATCTCTCTGCTACAGTGTGATGAGTAGATTGGTAGAGAGGATTTGGAGTGAATTAAGAAATTGCTGACAGGGAAACCAATGTGAAGAGTGTTTGAAGAGAGAGATGTGATGAGGAGCTGAATGAGGGCAGAAAACAGCGGAGATAGAAACTGGAGATTGTTAAATGTAGGCCCAGAAAAGTAGGGAAAATACATCCTTGTCAAAATCTGATATGAAATTTACTTTATGGAAAAACTCAAGAAATATAAAATAACATTCCTTGAAATCATGTATCTCTCGCCGTAACTGTCTTTATAATATATTGTGTGGATGTGTCCTGACACGTGCTCAGAACATAGTACACGCTATTGATGTAATTACTACTATTTTTACTGACAGGGATATAGAAAACACATAGTAATTTCTCCTGATGAGAGTAGCACTTTTATTCGAAATCGAACAGATTATATAATTAATCTGCATAAGGCATCTCAGTCATTTTCTAATGGTGTAAAGTTTATCCCAATTGTAATTAAAACGAATCCGTCATAAAATGACTTTTTTCCTCATTTATAAACAGAGCCTTTTTTGAAAAATGCTTCTTTTTTTATCACAATTTAAATGACAGATGCTTTACCTTATTGGGCCTAACGTGCCAATAACATGGTTATGTTCTATCTAATTAGCCACCTGTCTTTCTCCTTCTCCTTTTTCATCCTCATAATCCAGCTTTTGCTGGAGTTGGCAAATTATATACCTCACATGTGGTCATTATATGACTAAACCCTAATGAGGGTTGTGTAATGTAAACAGCCACAAAATACCATAATTTACTCTTTTCATTAGACAACAAGCACCTTGAGGGAAGAAACAGGGCATCACATACATTATGCTCACTAAATAGTAATTGGTAATGAGGGTGTACCTTTAAGATGTTTATTTCCATTGTCAAAGTAATACACATAGATAATCATTACAAGCAAATTTGTGTGGTCTCCATTCTCCATTCTTGATTCAGCTCATCCATTTATTTTTTTTAAAAATGGCAAAATGGATTTGTTTTTCAGTTTTCCAAATCAGAAAAATCAAAGTAGGGTTTGAAATAAAGATATAAAGAGATAAAGGCGTGCACTGTTTTTTTCAGCCCTTTATTACAATTTTCTCAGCTTTTGGGCTAATTACTTTCACCTTTCTACTTTTGCTGATCCTAGGGAATAACAAGTTCAAAAATTAGATACTGGATATAATTTCAATAAAAGTCTCTTCCCTTTGAGGATTTTTTAAAAACTACATAGATTAAATATTTCACCATCCCCATCTCCACCACGTGCCTCCCTCCCGCTGCTACTCAAGTATCATACACTTGATAAGGGCCATTTCTCTTAAAAGAACACTGTTGTGTTCTTGAGGTCAGATGTTACGTTGGAAGGTTCTTGGAAGATGGCAGAATTTAAAATATATATACCTGGCGTTCTTTCTATAACTGCATTCGTTTATTGTGTGTGTATGTGAGAGAGAGAAAGAGAGTGTGTGTGTCTGTTTTATATATCTCATCAGGTATTCGTGAATAAATAGTTCACACCCTCACAAGAGAATAAGTCCTTTCTTTCCTTTAAACAGTGACTCCATTGATCCTGTTTTAGAATTTCTTCCCTTGTTTCTCACTTCCTTCTTGGCAACATTGTTTTAAAGTCTTAAATCGATTCTGGTGTTCCTGTAATATTCCTTTTTCTCTCCTACCATTTTCAGCTATAGGAAAAGAGATCAGTTTTTGAAAAACTTTGCTTCATTCAAGACGCATGTAGTATATTGGCTACGGGGACAGATTCTGGGTCTAGGTGCTTCACTTGAAGCTTATCTTGCTACTTAACAAGCTGAGTGACTCTCTGTGCCTTTGGTTTCTTTGTTAAAATAGACGAAATAACAGTACCTATCTTATGGGATTGTTGTGGGATTTACATGAATTGATGCATGAAAAGTACTCAACTAAGTCCTATATTTGAATTATGTAATTCAATCTTGTAATACTACAATTTACTAGTATTAAATCTAGTAATACTCATCTTTGTACCTTTGTAATACTACAGTTTACTAGTATAGAATCTAGTAATACTTATCTTTGTACCTGACGACAGGTAAGTAAATGAATATAACCAATTAAACCATTTTCTTACTGCTAACCAATTACCTGGAGACCATTCTTTTTTTTTTTTTTTTTGAGACAGCGCCTCAAGCTGTGACCCTGGATAGAGTGCTGTGGCATCACAGCTCACAGCAACCTCCCAATTCCTGGGCTCAAGCGAGTCTCTTGCCTCCGCCTCATTGTTGTTTGGCGGGCCCGGGCTGGATTCGAACCTACCAGCTCAGGTGTACGTGGCTGGCACCTTAGCCCGTTGAGCCACAGGCGCCGAGCCCTGGAGACCATTCTTAATAGAGTTTAGATTACTAACATTTTAGAAAGACCATTCTCTCTTCTTTTTGTTATTATTTCTTGAAAGAAAGAATCTTTCTAGTATTTTTGAAATGTGTATGTCAGGGAAATCTTTCCATTATCAGTATTGTTTAAACCATTTTGGAGTTTAGGAAAAAAATATATATATATATATTCTTTCCAAAGGTACATATCTACATATGTACATTCTTTCCATGTACATATCTATTCTTTGAGTTCAGGAAATTGAATATACGACTCCAGACAGCTGAAGAGTTTCACCAAGAGACTGAGAATGGATGAATGTGTTATTGTGAATGAACAGCACAGACAATATTAACTGCCTTGCGTTCAGGCACCAGCTCTCAGCGTGATCTCAGCGTCCTTGAAGTTCAGTGCTGTGTCTCTAGTCCTTGCTTCTTGTTGACTTTCACTGGGTAAGCGAGTGGTAAAGGTGGTAAAAAAGAAATTGAGTTTCCACTCCGCAGACCTCCATGATTATGTTTTTCTTCTTTACCACATACAGGATAAGCTCTAGAAAGATGAGGAAAATAAATTTTCAGGAAGGACATTTTGTGTATTGAATCTCTGT
The DNA here is from genome assembly GCA_963573935.1 of Arctocebus calabarensis. Taxonomy (NCBI): domain Eukaryota; kingdom Metazoa; phylum Chordata; class Mammalia; order Primates; family Lorisidae; genus Arctocebus; species Arctocebus calabarensis. The sequence continues at coordinate 26,487 of CAUYON010018025.1, forward strand.
AGAGTGAAAGGTAGATGACTAGAAAGTAATAAATTATAAATTATGAAAGTAAATATTTTTCCTCACTCTAGTCAAAATGAACATTTTAACCTTTGTTAATGTACTAAAACATTTTGTACTCCAGTTATCACTTTCTCTGGGGAATAGCTGGTAGTTAATATTCAAAAAGTTTCATTTTTCAAATAGGTTAGATTCTTCTCTGGTGAATAAGTGACTCATTGTACCATGGATTAGGAATTAATGTCACAAATAACATATACTTCTTTCAAATAGTCTACTTAAGATGTGTCATATAAGAACTCTTCCAGCTATTAACCTTTCAAAAAAATTAGTTAAAAGAAATACCTTAGGCTTTCATTTCAGCCCAGCCCTTACACAACCTGCACTGTCTTGTTTTGTTGTGCAAAGCCATGCAGGAATGTCCCCCCACCCCCATTCACAAAGGGAGTTGGTACCTGAATTAGAACTCAATGGCACATTCAGCCTGTCATTCTGGACATTTGTGTTTGCCGTTTTATACAATTGCTTATTTTCTAATTTAGCCTTCAAGCACATTTATCTTAGTATTGCTCTTATCTACCTAGTACCCAATTAGGCATTAAGATTAAACCATAATACTGTCTCTGAAGAAAACATACACTGGCTTTGCTTAAATTCAAGGTAAAGGTGTGTTATGGCCACCAAATCAGTGTTATGTGGAAATGTTAATTTGGGAGCTTCTGCAACCTGAGCTGACTGGGATCCAGCTTTCTTGAGACACTTCTGCTCCAACTCCCACAGCACTTCTTAAGCCACCAAATTCAGCCTTTACATAAAGCCTTTCACTCTCAATATATCATGTGATCATATTAGTTCTTTTTTATCTCTATGCTGCTTGAGATCCAGGAATGACTCGTGTTTGCTGAGCATGCCCATCTCCAATGGTGTGGACCCCAGACCTGGAAGAGGGTTGGTTACCTGCTGAATAACTACTTGTTACACTGTTCCTCTTTTGGTCCCTAAAAGATATTGTTGTAAAAATACTCTTTTCCGTATTTGGTTACTAGTTGTGTATATATGGAATTCTACGTACAGAATATACTCATGAGATAACAATGAGACTTCTCATGAAAGGATATACTTCTAAAAGAAGGAAAGTCATCCAAAAGGAATGTCTGAGATTCAAGAAAGAAAGTTAAGTACATGAATTGGTAAATATCTCCCAATATATTATTAATCACAGTAAGTGTAAATGAACAAAACTTATCAGACAAAGAATTTTAGATTGGGTTTTTAAAATATTTATTAAAAGCAACTCTGCTTTTTCAGGAAACACCCAAAATTCTGATCCTCTTCTGGGGACCATCAAATGGTACTCTTCTATGGAAGATAATTTGGCAGTAACTATACGAGTTAACACGCTTATACCATGAAATCCTGCCATTCTACGCCTAGTTACATACCTTAGAGAAATTCTTGCATATGTGTACCAAATGTAGTATTCAGTAATGTTCATAGCAACATTGTTCATAATAACAAAAAATTCAAACCAAAATGTTTGCATACAAAAGAATATTAAATCGACTCTGGTGTATTCCCACAAGAGAATTATACAACAATGAAAATGAAAGAACTGTAGCTACAGGCTATAAGAACGCGGATGAATATTAACAATATTGAGTGAAAAAAAACAAATCAAAGAAAATGATAAAGCATATGAAACATTTTTAGAGTAATTCTAAATATATAATTTTGGTGTATTTATGTCATAAATCTGACATTTTTTTAAAAGCAAGAAAATGAAAAACACAAGGTTTAGAATAATAGTTGCCTGTGGGGGCAAAGAGAGGTAAAAAGGTGAGGTAATAGATTTAGGAGTATAAAAGAGCAAGAAGAGGGAGGGCTCTGAGTACCCCCGTAGCTATAACATCATGAAATTAGCTTGCCACACATCTCTCTGGGCTGTTATGTGTACATACTCTTATTTAACATGATTTCTTAAAGGTTTGCTATACGTGTACTGTTTCTGCTGGCTGAGAGTGTAGAAGTTGGTGAGACAGATAAAATCTCTCCTCATTCTTACAGGAAAGGTAGATGATAAACAAATTAATATGTTCCATAATTTCTAGTGATAAGTTCTCTGGGGACTGGTGAAAGAATAAGAGTGTGACAGACTGGGGATCTATTTTAGGGAGGGAGGATGGTCAGGGAAGGTATCATGTGAAAGGGTCCAAGGAGAGATTATGCATTCCACTCAGAGGGGATAGTAAGTTCAGAGGCCCCAAGGCTGGAGGCAGTTTGACTTGTCCCAGGAAGCAAGAGATCTTGAATTGTCACAATGGGACAAGAGGGTATTGCAACTGGTATCTAGTGCATGGAGATTAGAGAGTCTGTTACACATTCTATAATGCACAGAACGGCCCTAAACAACAGAGAACTATTCAGCTGCAAATGCCAAAAGTACCAAGATTGAGAAAGCCCCCAGAGCGTTGTGACTGGCTACCCCCATAGAGGCGTGGCCTCCAGGAATACATATATACACCACTAGTACTACGCTGACTTACCTGGGGGTCAGAGGTCATTTCACAGTACGAACATTTGTGCTATGATGTTTGGCACTAGAAGTCTATCGGTAAGTGGAAGAGGAACAAGGTTTGGAACACCCAGAGCCAGAAGGAACATTCTTCCGGGCCACAGACATGTAAATTGTAAGAAAAAATTTTGTTCTCATCTGTGCCTAGTCACAGTGGGAGTTCTTTCATGATAAGAGTATACTAGATAATACGACATATTTACTATTTACTTATAAAAACAACCCTACATTTTTTTTTCTTTTCTAAGGAAAGAATCATCCAAAATAGATTTTATCAATTTTTATCTTATTAGGGCTAAAACCTGTAGCAGTACTACAAACAATGAACACATGTGAAAAAACATGTTTTTTGCATCACATCTATCAATAAAAATAATTTTGATCCACCCTGTTATCTCCTATTCTTTCTATAGAAAATATTTCAGAAATGGTTGTCAAATGAAAGGTGGTCAGTGAATGTGCCCCCCCAAAAGTAGGACAAGTAAGTTTCCTAGGGGAGGTATCAAACAGTTTATCAGTCAGAATATTGTGACTTTATTTCTGCATTTTCTGGTGTTTGTGTTATTTGACAGCTTTTTTAAAGCTGTCATAAGCTTTAGGCTTCGCAAACCAGAGATCTGTCCCTGTTTGTAATATTAGATTTGTATGGGCATGAGCGCCCTCAGACTTTTTATCCCAACCACATACACCTGCAGATTAATCTGTTATTTACGTCTGTTGATCTTTACTTCAGAGTCTGTAGCCTTGGAGGGCAGGGTCTTCTAATCTTCCCTATCACCTGAGAGCTTGCAAGATTCCATCCACTTTGATCCCTTTCAGATCCTAACTCCATCACATCCCTGCTCTGCCAATGGCATCAAGCACAGTCTGCATCCCCTGTTGTCCAAAGGAGCTTTAAAGGGTCAGAGGTTGTAGGCAGAATTAGGGGCAGGTGGGCAAGGCATGGTGGACAGAGAAGTTTTGCGTGGCTCTACCACCTGTCTCTGAAACCAAGGACTTCATTTTGGATGTCATTCACCCTTCAATTTGCGCTGGCAGCCTTCCCCTCCCATCATATTATTATAGTGTAGTGGATACTATTCTGCAGTTCTCACCTTGCTTGGCATCTTCCAATACATATATGCCTCTCTCTTTATTTCATGTAAATATCCACCTAGGCTTTGTGACGTCATAGTTCCCGGCTTTTCCTCCTAACTGTCCCACTGTTTGTTGAGTGCCGTCCCATGGCACACAATCTCTGCCTGCTTTCTCCTTCAACAATCTCTTCTACTCCATGGAGGTGATCCTAAAGGCAGAGAGCGAGCTCCTGTCTTTCCAAAGCAGTCCACTCTCTTGAGCCCCAGATCCAAATATTCAGTGGAATGTCATCTTCAAGCCTGCCCATCATTCCCCTCTGGGTTCCTTTTCAAGCTATGGTCCCACCATCCACCTGGTCACCCAGGCCAGAATCCTGGGATTCATGCTAGACTCCTTTTCCTCTTTCTTCCCATCTCATTTGATCCTTTAAAATTATTCCGCCCCCTCTCCTCTGCTGCTGTAGTTGTATAGGGCTTAGTCCTAGTGCATCTGGGTCATTGCAGTCTTGATTGAGCACTTTGCATCCGGGATCATCTCCGGTTTCATCCTCTACAGTTACCAGACTGTAAATGCAGAATATGCAAATGTGACCTACATTCCTGCATAAAATCTCCCAGTGCCTCCCCTTCCCCAAGGATAAAGTCCAGGCTCCATACCTAGCGCTAGAGATCCTTTGTGCAGTTTCACGCTCCTCAAATTTTGCTCTAGCTGCTTCCACTCCGAGTCATGCTGGTGCCCTCCTTTCTAAGGCCGGTAACACCAGATACCCCAGTGCTACACCCTGGCCCACCCATGTGGAGTTGATGTGCATGTAACATTTGCTGATAACTGAAGTTCATCTAGTCAGGAGCCTGCAAAGTGCTTTATGTACCTTATATCATGTATTTCTCGATTGCCCTATAAAATAGGTACTGTGATTCTCCATTTTACAAAGGAGCAAAAGAAGACACACCGAGATTAAGGTATTTAGCCCAGGTGATACAGCTGATAGAAGAGGAACCTGGATTTGAACCCAAGTTCTTAAATTATATACTTCTTCCTGGCACAAAGCATATGCAGTTGGTTACATGTCCGCCTTCTGCTCAACTGTGAGCTTTAGTGCAGATACAATGTCTTCATTTGTCTTTGTATCATTTTTGCACCTGGGATGCAATGCTTATCACTTAGGGGGCACATTAGGACGTGTATGAATAAATGAATGGTCTAAGTGCCATTGTGAATGTTTCATAAATTGCATAAGCAGTGATACTAAGAATGTGCAAGAGTAGTATACGTATTTCTGTATTTCACCTCCCATATGTATTGTCCATGAGGACATAGAAGTAAAAATGTTTTTGCTGTCTTTGAGGAGAAATTTAATTTAACTGAGAAACTTATAAAATAGTGGAAAGAACATAAAAATATTGAGTTTTAAAAGCCATTCTCATTGCTTTTACCAGTAGGCATTATTAGGATTTAAAAAGAGTGAACTTATCTTTTTTAAGGGTTTATCATGCGTCAGCAGTTTGATTTTTGTCTTAATCGGGGTCTAAGACAGACTTCCTGGTACTTTGAGATCTGCCGGCCACGTTTCATGTCAGCCTAGCTTTGCAAAGAATACTAAAAAAAGTGAAAACTTTTGTCTCTCTGAAGGAGAACTAATTGATCAGTTAAAATCAAAGACAGGCTTCCTAGCTCAGTTGAATGAAGTTCACAAGAAGATGACTCGCCATGTATCAAATTCCTACAAAAGAAGGATTTCAGTTACCATTTCAAATGCAAAAATAATATGCTTAAAGTATAGGTACGGGCATGCTGTGGTTTTGGGAATTGTCCTCATGGAGAACCACTGAGACCTGGTCTCTGATGTTCTTTGCAATAGTAGCGTGCTTATTTCATAAGCCAGAGCCCATATAGGAAAAAGCGCTTTTTTTCCGCTATGCAAAGACTTATAACTGAATGAGAAAAAAATAAATTAATTACATGAATATTAAGAGGTTACTTATCTATTATAATATTGGGCCACAAGTTGACTAATTAAAAGGAATGCAGGTTGGAAAGCTGCCACAAATCTGCTCCTTTCATTTAGAGGGCCACAGGCTGAAGCCTGTGATTGTGCGTGACAGACTCTGGGAACAATGGTGCCGCGCACAGACCGTCCAGATGAAGCATGCTCGTCTGAATTACACCGACAACGGGGTGGCCTACAGGCAAACAAAATGGTTAAACAATACATAATCGAGTTTTTATTTGGTATTTCCTGCGAGGCTGTACCAGTTGCCAGGGAGCATGCTGTATTTTTTTCTGTGGCTGTATTAATTGTTGACCATAGCTGGCAGAGCCCCAAACAGGGACAGATAAGGGGGAAAATGGCATCTGGACATTAAAGCCTCAAGTGTACTGGGGGGAAAAAAGCACAAAAAAATTACAGCATATATCAGGAATTTTCCAACTAACGATGTGCGGATGTGGTAGCGCAAGGGAAAAGGAGCCAAACTGAGCTTGCTTTGTTCGCTAAGAGAGGCCCCCCTGTAACATTCCTTTTAGCTGTGCATATTTTGGCTTCATTTGTACAGTTTTAACTTTATACTGTGTGTGGAGAAGTTCACTTGTAACTGGTTGTGCCCAATAATTCTATTGCAATAATTAAAGTTCACGGATAGCTGTTATGTTATTAGTTACTTAGCTGCTTCAAAAACCAAGGCTAAGCTGAAAACTTTTTAAGTGACATGTCATTACTGTAAAAGATGGCAACAATTATTGTCTTTGATTTCACAACAGTTTTGTTTTGTTTTGTTTTGTTTCTTATTTTTATGAAGACAAGACTCATTTATGGAGACTAATAAGAAACAATGTCCCCAAAACTTGGGTAAGGGTGTGAGGCCCAGACGGGGAACAATGAGAATATAGATCCGGTAGCCTGAAAATAAAATATGCTCCAACTGGTTTTTAAAACATGAATATTTGCAATGTGCATGATATTATCTGCTACTTTTAGGTTCCATTTAAAATGTGAAAGTAATATATCAATATTAGCAAACAAAGTATTGCAGCTTCACAGCCTCCGGTAGAAGTCTCATGTGACTGTTTTAATTCAGTCATAGGATGAAAAATCTTCAACTGAACGTAGCTTCCTACTTAAAAGAGTGATAAGCCTTGGAATCCCCAGTAAAATAGCAATTGCAATGTGTACCAAACTGTTAGAGCTATGAAATATGTTTCCCGTGGGCTTCCCTCACAGTGGTAGAGATCTCTCTGTATGGTCATCTTGTTCAGTGGTTACATGTACAGACTCGGGTTACACCTCGGTTTGAATTCTAGTTCCGACAAGTGGCTAGCTGTGGGACTTTACGGTATTAATGTATTCTGAATGCACATCAGTGTATAACCTAGAATCTGAGTAAAAATTCCAATGCCGATCTCACAAAATTGTATAATATTTAAATAACATAAAATGTATGAAGTCCCAAGCGAAGAACCAGGCATATGGAAAATCCATGATAAACTTGGGCTGTTATTATTATGTCTTGTCTATTGTGGAGCTTCGGGGTTGCTTTGAACTTCTCAAAACATTCTTTCTAAGTCAGTGTCTGTGTTAGACAGAATATATTTACTTAATCACCATTGACTTCTCTATAATAGATAGCAAGAAATTGGTTGTTTGGTCTGCAGTGAAATCCAGGGCAACAGATTACTGGTAAGCATTCTTTGAGAAGCTAAAATTTTAATAACTGTTTTCAGAAGCACTTATTAAGACCCAATTATTAGTCAGGAAAAACGGCTCTCTCAAATAGTGTCCGTCTTCCCAAGATGGACTTCCAACTACAGAATGTGCATACTTCATGGCGTTATAGACAGCTGCCTGGTAACGCAAAGGCCCGGCAGGGTTTCATCTCCCAATGTGAAGAGAAAATCCCCTCTCGTTACTGTCTCCTGTTTGTTTGGGTGATTTTCATAAGATTTTAATGACTTTTGTACATATCAATTGCATTTTCTGCAGTATTGCTGCTTTTCATTTTCTTCTCCAGAAATCTTAACCCTCTGTAAGGCAGGAAACATGTTGGGGAATTCATGGACTCTGAATATTAGAATTGCACAATTTTCACCCCAGAATGCAATGTGGCGTTCATTCAGTAAAGGAGTGATACTATTAATGATGACCAATGTTTAGATCCCAAACACCTTTAAATCCATAAAGCTTCTTACAGACCAAAGCATTTGTTTATGTAAACACTAGTCCCTAACATTAGACAAGTTTTTTCCAAAGCCTTATATCCTGAAAACATTTTGAGGCCTTAAATAATATCACTATTGAATAACATCTTTTGAGTAATTTAGTAAAAACTATAATAAAACATGGTAAGTTTTTATGGGATCTCTATTTCATAGCATTAGGAATAAAAGATTATTGTTAACCCCCCTCCAAAAAAAACAATAACAAGAACAATAATAGGCTAACTGTGGTCAGCTTTGACTTCATAACTGGAAAACTCTGTTTTCCTTTCTACAATTGGCATTTTCTCTTCAGCTGCTTTTTAAGTTGGGCTGTTAGCAATTTCGCCTGTCTTTAATTTTAAGCACCATTCTTCTATTTAGGAGATCCCAATAGGAAGCCCACTCCCATAGCCTCGCCTCTCATTGGCTAGCTGGGAAAAGAGCATTTCTGCATAAATTGGATGCTTCCTTCTCCCCTGGAGACCAAATATGCTCATGTTTCACAATCCCCTGGTTTGTAAGCTTGAGTCCATTGCCCGAAGCTGGAAACTTTCACTTTGCAGAACAGAGCACACTTCGAAATCCAAATCCAATACCTCTGCCATGCCCGTGGGTCTGACAGCAGATTGAATACATGCTTCTCTCTTAATCCATTGTTTCTGAGCTGCTTCAACTGAAATCAGAAACGGATGTGCAAGAGAGAGGTGTCCTTTAAAGAAAGGTATTTCCTTTGTGCAGCTCCAGTGCACACAGAATCCAAGGGGTTAACCTGAGAGCTGCTTTGAAAACAGAGGCGAAGGTCACTGTCGGCAACAGCAAAGACTTTTAAAGCCTGCGGTCCTGAGCCTTTCAGCCTGCCTTCCCCACCCAGGGGATTGTAAACATTGGCTCCCAGCCACCATATCCCACAGCACAAAACTTCTCTGTGCTTTCAGCATATACATTTATGCTTTTTTGTGGAAGCTGAAGCAGAGGCACATTATTGCTGTGAGCCAGAGAACATGTCTCTGTTCAGTGACAAGGAGGAGTCCTGTGCTGCGGGAATGTGAAAGCATGTAGATATGCTTATTTAGCTGGGCTTTGCGTGGAACTTAGTCGCTGCTCTTAGCCTGACTTTCTCAAGTCCAAAGAATGTGTAGAATGCTGTCACTTAATCAGAACCCAGAAGAGTTCTTTTATCTGCCATTTGTTAGTAACTTGCAATATCGTCCTTATCGCTTTGTCCTTTAGCTTGATCCAGTGCCCTCAGATATGAGAACTGGTAACATGAAAGCACTTATTACCTTGAGCATTGCTTCTTGTTTTTCTTCTTTAAAACTCAGAGTTCCTTAATCACTAACAAAGAAGCTATGGGGCTTTTTTTTTGTAATTTAAATAAACTTGTCTTAGTCCCAGTACTGTAGTTGTTTGGTAATGTTTAAAAGAAACCAAGATAATTCATATATTTAGGAATCCATTTATATCTAATTCTTCAGAAGCCTGCAATTGACATAACTTTTTATCATTATAACCTTCATTGATTCAGTTGCATGAGGACAAAATGGAATTTCCAGAGATAATATGTGTAGCTTAAATTTAAATATCTGTCCCAAACTTTTTAATGTGTTATAGGAGGTTAATATTTTTCCTGTCTATAAGTAATTTTATGTAATTTCAGTCATTTGATATGGTATTTTTCTTTTCAGTGATTTCTAAAGATAGGAATGGTTGATTTATTTTGATATGTCTATATACTATAATAGGTAGGGGTAGAAAAATTATATTTTATAATTAATTTGGGTTCTTGCCTACAGAAAGCACGATCAGTCACTACTGACTGATCAGTAATAGTTTGAATAAAGATTCAAACTGTTTGAATAATGATTCTTGATTCTCAAAAGAATATGAGACATTCTGAAAAGAATACGAGCCCTTGGCATTCTGCACAAATATATACACAATTGTTCTGTAGCCTTTAGCTGGTGTTGACAAGAGATATGTGGCTTTGCCTTTTGCTTCTCTGTCTAAATGACGCTGAAAGATTTTTCCCACTTTGTTACGGAATTCCAGTTTTGCTGTATAGAATCACAGACTTTTGGATACTTACTAATGTTCTTTTAATTTTCCTTGTGGTCAAAATTTCTAAATGTCAAGTTTTCAGGAACAGTCTCACTGAGCTGAATGTAGTGGTACACAGTGCAGTGTTTATATAGTTTCACTGAACATGTAGAATTTATTTATTCTTAATTATAAGAATCTGGGGTTGAAAGGACTTTAGAAATAATCAAAAGTAACTTCTTAATTTTATAGTTGGGAAAACCAGGGCCCCATAATATGAAATCACTTTTTTGCAAGATAGCGAATGTTCAGAGGTTATTTATAATTAAAAATATAGAAGTATATCTGGGAGCAAAAATTCAGTTTTCCAAATCTCTGTCAAGAACCCTTTATCTTAGACTGTCCTAGTCTCATACCCTTTGTCCTATCCCCTTTGGTATTCACTAACCAAAGATGAGGTTAATAATGGCTGACATTTGTATCATGGTTTTGCCTCAGCAGGTAGAAGACCTCATAAATGATTGTGAGCAGGCTTTTTGTACACTGTGCTGAAGATAACGGGAGATGTCTTGGTCTTTACTTATTCCCAAAGCACCTGGTGACTTTCCACCTTATTCATCTTATCAACTTGTCTTACCACAGTTTCCCTATAAATTTCTCAAAGTTTCTTTAAAATCCTATTTGTTTCTTGCCTGTTTAACATATAAGAGTGACTTCACATGACCACAGTGAACTCCAGTATGACCAAAGCTGTTTGCAGAGGCTAATTCATAGTTCTAATGACGTAAATGAGATTTGAAAATTACAACAGGGATATCTATTTTGCACAGTCTCAAACTCTCTTTTTTGCAGAAGTGGGGCGACTAGAAAAAAAGGTGGAAAATAAATGTAAAAGCCTTTAGTCCAAGGATCACAAAAGAAAAGGAATTGTTTTTAAGAAGCATCTACTATACTTTTTGTTTTTTAAGACCAATGTTATAAATACTCATGAATCATAATTGAAATACTTCTGAAGTACATAATGATAAATTAATTAGAAAATAGCTATATAAACTAGGAGACAGAAAAGTTTAAAACATAAAGGAATAAATTTAACGATGAAATGGAAAAATAAACCTGACAGTTGGTCCCATATAAAGACTGACAACAAAGACAATCCTCAGCAAAGCCAACAGAGGAAAACAAAAAGAAAGACATGTTATGGAGGTCAGTCCACTTGCTACTGGGTAGCAAAACACATGGCATGTGAGACAGGGTCAGACAGGGCGAGAGTGAGTATCGGTTAGGGCTCTTCTGGGAACCCCACTCCCAGGGCTCAAGCCTGGACACCCCCTATTTCTGTGTGTCTCTTTCCATTAACCTGGATAAGAAAAACAAATAGCCCATATTTATATATGTGGAAGGTTCACAGGAAAGCAAGAGGCAGGGGATATTTATCCTACAAAAAAAGAGTTTGAACAGTGCAAAACAGATATTCTTGTTATAATTTTCAAAACTCTTTTAAGTCATTATAAGCAAATCTTGTGCATGACCTCTGTCTTAGGCACTTAAGTACTAAGGCTAGGGGTATGAGTGTTAGGAGACAATGGATTACACTTGAGAGACTTATAAACTGAATGTGATAAAAATACTGACTGAAAAGAGTAGAGAAGTGGCCTATAAAGAGAAATGTCATAGCCAGGCGTTGTGGCGGGCACCTGTAGTCCCAGCTACTCGGGAGGCTGAGGCAAGAGAATAGCCTAAGCCAGGAGTTGCTGTGAACTGGGTGACACCACGGCCCTCTACTGAGGGCCATAAAGTGAGACTCTGTCTCTACAAAAAAAAAAAAGAGAGAGAGAGAGAGAAATGATGATAACAATGTAGTGGATGTACCAGAGATGAAAAGTCAGTAAAAATGCTTGGTTTTCATTAATACAACTATTTTCCTACAATATTCCACGAGGAAAGTCATAGAAAACTTAGCCATGTGTAGCTCTGTCAAAAATAATTAATGAACGTGTTATAACACTTGTAAGGAATTTGAAGTTCCAAAGGTAGAAGCTTCTGTTCTCTTCATAGGTAGCAACTGCTCAACCTTAGAAACTCAGAAAGGTGCTGTGATTAGTGTATACGGATTTATCTTTGGCGTGACACAGGCATTCAACAAGCAGTAGCTCTTACTACTTAGTTACCAAATACACTATGTAAATTCCTTCCAATAATGCCAGTTAGTTAGATTTTATTCCAGGAATGGGTTTTACAGAAGTTTCTTTTTGCCACGGCTTTCGGATGAGAGAGCCTATACTTTCCAGTCCTGTGAGTCTCCTTAAAACAATTCTCCAACATGGGCGGCTCCTGTGGCTCAGCGAGCAGGGCGCCGGCCCCATATACCGAAGGTGGCGGGTTCAAGCCCGGCCTCAGCCGAACTGCAAAACAAAAAAATAGCCGGGCGCTGTGGCGGGCGCCTGTAGTCCGAGCTACTACGGAGGCTGAGGCAAGAGAATCGCTTAAGCCCAAGAGCTGGAGGTTGCTGTGAGCAGTGTGACGCCACGGCACTCTACCCAGGGCGATAAAGTGAGACTCTATCTCTACAAAAAAAAAAAAAAAAACCAATTCTCCAACAATGCTGCTGGTATCCTTCAGCCTACTCAGTGCTTATTTGTTACTCTCCTGCATTGTTACTTAACACATTTTTCAAGTACAGTTAAATGATTTCTCTGGACTTGAAATAATGTGTCTCTGCACTCAGGTTTTTCTTTATGTCAAAGGCATTCTTTGTATCTGAAGTCTTATTAGATTTCTCCATATATGCTCCAGGCTTTTCTTCAAAGAGATTCACTCCCTCTGCTGGCTCTAACTATGAAAGTGTGTAATCACTCTACTGATTGCAAATCCCAGGGATTGCTTGCATGTGATGTTCTTTGCCTTAGACGTTTTCCAACGTGTAAAACTAAAGTTTAGTTTGCCTCCTTCTAATTCTACATATAAAATTGCCCAAGAATCTGAGGGATAGTTTACATTTCTTTTGAGAACTATATGAAATTCTATGGAACTAGCAGTCATTCGATAATTAAGAAAGTCTGGCATGCAGATTTACAGTATTTAATAGGTGCTCAATAAATATTTATTAGTTTCTTGATTGCAGTCATACAATTGTGCACAATTGTGTGTGCTGTATTTTAAGAGCAATAAGTCATTCACTCTGTTTAATGAAGTCATCAGTGTTTTTGTAGTACTTTCTCAATGCCTTATTATAGTTCCAACCACATTGTGTTACAGTTGGTTTTTTTTTTCAGTATCAGATAAAAGCATCATTTGGCATGTTACAGTTATTTTTTACACTTGCTTCATTAGATTGTGAACTCTTCCAGGACAGAAATTATCTATTATGTGTTTTTATAGTTTCATACCCTATGGTGGTAGCTCAGTTGCCCAGTAAAAGTTGATGCAGTCCAACATTATACTATAATAAGCATTTTCCCAAATGGTGTACAAACAGCCAGAAATTTTAAGTAATTTTTGTTTTTATTTTTTTGTAAATATTGGATATTTATTTTGAAAGTTGGAATGTTCAGCAGCTTCTGACTTTAAATGGTTTCAAATCAGCCAAGTATTCAATGTTAGTTTTGAATAAATTTTTTTTAACATACACAGGTGTTTGTTAGGTTTTTAGTTAATAAATGAGGGTACAGATTTTTAGGTTACATATTTCTCAGTTCCGAGATGAAGTTCAAGTTATACTTGAGCGTTTCACCTGGGGGTGTGCTGAATACCCCCGCGGTGTGTACATTAGGTAAGATCTTGCCACACGCTCTGTCTCCTCACCCTTCTCTCTCCTCTTCCTTCCTCCTTGCTAGACTATTTGTGCTTTATTGTTCATGTGGATGTGCAATTGTTTATATATTAGTATTGAGTACATTAGGTTTTTTTTTTCCATTCTCGAGATACTTTGCTAAGAAGAATGTGTTTCAACTCCATTCAGGTAAATATAAAAGATGTTCAACTTTTCACATGTAGTCCATGGTATACATATGCCACAGTTCGTTAATCCATTTCAAGGGAGGATGGGCATGTAGGTTGTTTTCACAACTTGGCTGTTATGAACTGAGCTGCAGTAAACATTCTGTTACAAATGTGTTTGCGGTAAAATGATTTCTGTTCTTCTGGGTAGATACCTGGTAATGGAATTACGGGATCAAATGGAAGATTGACTTTTAGTTCTTTATGTGTTCTCTATATTTCTTTCCATAGAGGTTGCATTAGTTTGCAGTCCCACTAGCGATGCAAGTGTTCCTTTCTCTCCACATCCACACCAGCATTTGCAGTTTGGGGACTTTGTGATGTAGGCTAAGCTTACTGGAGTTAGTTGATATCTCAGAGTGCATTTGATTTGCATTTCTCTGATAGAGACAATGAATATCTTTTCAAGCATTTTTTGGCCATTCAACTGTCATCTTCAGAGAAGTTTCTGTTCAAGTCTCTTGCCCACTTATAAATGGGTTTGTTTGCTCTTTTCTTGTTGATTAATTTGAATTCTCTGTAGATTCTAGTTATCAGGCATTTTTCAGATTCATAACGTGCAAACATCTCCCATTCCAAAAGCTGTCCATTTGCCTTGGTTGTGGTACTCTTAGCTGTGCAGAAGCTTTTTAGCTTGATCAGGTCCCACTTAATTTATTTTTGGTGTTGCTGCAATTGCCAGAGGGTCTTCCTCTATTTTTCCCATAAAGAATTGAAAGTAACTAATTACTTAGTTTATTAGATTTATTTAGAAGAGCCACTACCTATGAATATCTAATATCTGGGCTCACAGAAATTGTATGGTTAATGCAGACATGGCGAGATGTCCTCACCATCTATATCCACAACATACAGTGGTAATCTCTACATTATTTATAAACCCCTAAAGAATACTTTATAATTTTTTTTATTTTGTTGCAGTTTGGCCCAGGCCGGGTTTGAACCCGCCACCCTCAGTATAT
>CAUYON010018027.1:0-62008 GCA_963573935.1 Arctocebus calabarensis
GGCGCCAGCCATGTACACCTGAGCTGGCGGGTTCGAATCCAACCCCAGGGCCTGCCAAACAACAATGATGGCTGCAACCAAAAAATGGCCGGGCGTTGTGGTGGGTGCCTGTAGTCCCAGCTACTTGAGAGGCAGAGGCAGTAGACTCGCTTTTGCCCAGTAATTGAAGGTTGCTGTGAGCTGGGATGCCACAGCACTCTACCCTGGGTGACAGATTGAGGCTCTGTATAAAAAAAAAAAAAAAAAAAAAAAGAAATAAGATCCCTGGTAATGCTGATCTGTTGGTCCTGGGGATTATGGCCAAGACTGTTGTTCTTGGAAATGCCCTAATTTCTTCAAAACAGAGCACATTTAGTCAGATTCCTTGGTTCTTCTTGCAGAGAAAATCCAGAGGAGAGGATGGAATCCAGACTTCCTTATTCTCTTTTGCTCTAATACTTACACAGCCTTCCCTCTCCAGCAGACAGGGGCTCCATTCTGGAATGATCTCTCAGCTTCCCTAGACACTGACATTCCTTTAGAGTCTAGCCCAGTTTTTCAACATTAAAATCCCTTTAGAGGGCGGTGCCTGTGGCTCAGTGGGCAGGGCGCCGGCCCCATATACTGAGGGTGGGAGAAGAGAACTCAGCCCCAGCCAAACTGCAACAAAAATAGCTGGGCATTGTGGCAGGCGCCTATAGTCCCAGCTACTTGGGAGGCTGAGGCAAGAGAATCGCCTAAGCCCAGGAGTTGGAAGTTGCTGTGAGCTGTGATGTGACAGCACTCTACTGAGGACGATAAAGTGAGACTCTGACTCAAAAAAAAAAAAAAAATCCCCTTTAGAACTTTTAAAAATACAGACACCTAGGCCCTGCCCCCAGAGATTCTGTTTTGACTTGTGTGGTGTGAGGCCTAGGCAGTAGTATTTTTAACGCCCCCCACTGGTGGTTTATTATAAGCCAGACCTTAGAATCACCAATGAACCTGATGTGTATCTTCAGACTGCCCTCTCCCTTTCTAATATTCATTCAACAAATACTGACAGTCACTCTCTATTCCCCAGACTCCGAACTAATGTGCTGGGTATACTAAGATGAATAAGCTGCAGTCCTTACCCTCAGGAAGCTGACTGTCTAGTGAAAGAAATAAATCTCCTCCCAATTTTAGGCCAGGCGTGGTGACTCACTTCTATAATCCTAGCACTGGGAAGCTGAGGCAGGAGGAAAACTTGAGGCCGGGAGTTCCAGACCAACCTGAGCCAGGCATGGTGTTTCATGCCAATAGTCCCAGCTACATAGGAGGGTGAGGCTGGATGATCACTTGAGTCCAGGAATTTGCAGTTGCAGTGAGCTGTGATGGTGTCACTGCACTCCAGCCTGGGTAACAGAGCGAGACCCTGTCTAAAAAAAAAAAAAAATTAATACCTACAATACCTGCTATAACAGATATTTCATTCAGTAAATATTTATTAAGAAATGACAAGTTTTAGGCACTAAGAATGCCACAGTGAGGAACACAGACACATTCCCTTCCTTCATGGACCTTATGTCTGATGGGATCCAAGTCACACAGGATACAGAAGATGAGCCCCTGATCCAAACTGAGAATGATCAGGAAAGGTCCCCCTGTGGTTCTGATGCTTCGGTTGAATCTTAACGCTTCATGGCATCCAGCTCTGGGAAGAGAAGAGTGGGCCCCAGGTAGAAAGAACAGCATGAGTAAAAGCATGGAGTGGAGGGACACACAGAACCGACAAAGCCACAGCTGAGAGAGCACCCGCAAGCCCAGTCCTCGGCGTCTGGCAAACAGCTTCTCCTCCCTGATGAAGGTGGCCTTACCCACTTCCGCTTAGGAATGTTCTCCAGGGTTCAGACAGGCACAGCTGTCTTCCCACACATTCTATCACCCTAGAACTCCACAATCTGACACCATTCATGAGGGAGCCTCAGGCCAAGAACCTTCCTCCTCACCTCGTCAAACCCCTGAACCACTGCCCCAACACACCTGGGTCCTGCCTTTCCGCTATTACCGCCAGAAAAGGCCTCCAGATGGAGCCCTTTCATTCCATTCTTTTGCCATCGTCGGACGTGCCTGTATTATGCCTCTTGCCTAATTTCCTTTCCACTGAATTTCCTCCCCCCAAACTTCAAAACTGGAGCTATAAATAATCATCCTTCATCTGAAGAAGAGGATCACAGGAAATATGTTCAATCATCATCCCTGTTGAGTTGTTCAGTTTGAGACTTTTCCTTAATTCAAGAAGCCCGTGATTCATTCTTCATTCTCCTGGCGTCTCCAGCTCCCGCTGAAGCTCACTATGCTCCTGCCTGCAAGACTTGCCCGACTCCAGCCACTGTGAGTTGGATGTTCCCCACCCCTCAGGGAAGATTTATTTCTATACAGACAATATGTGTTGAAAGAATTGTTCCCCATATAATCAGACTTCTGGGCATGGAAGAGTTTTAATTATTTTCAGAAAAATGTCAAGATCCAGCATTGAGATTCCCTGCTTTCCTTCTAGGAGGGAGCTGAAAGGGACAAGACGCAAGCTGCTGATTCCCTTGGAGAATAACCACAGCAACGGTTGTGACAATTGCTTCCCCTCACCATTTCCCACCTGGGGCCTCTGCATTTTCCCAGTCTTGCTTAACACCCAGGCTGGAAAAGAAGACTCCAGCAGTAGGTGGGGAAGAAGTGTTATAAATGTTCCTGAGAACAGGAGCCAGGCTTAAGTCACCCCGGCATCCAGCAAAGCTCCTAGCACAGTGCCTCAGCTATACCAGGCAGATTACCTTGTAACAAACACAAACACTCTGTAGCAGAAAATATTTGATGGATTCCAGACTATTTGGAGAAAGGAAGCTACAGTAGTGTAAGGCCAATTCCAGGATTACCCTGAAGTCCTCAGAGATATTCACTACTTTCCTACGTATTTTCACTTTAGAAGGTGATTCAGCTGTTCTGACAGATAACATTTATTGAACATTTACCACCTCCTAGTGCTGTGACACTGCTACTGTGTGAAAATTCTCATGGGGCCAATCAGACACAAGGACTTACCCTACTAATGACCACCGCAGCAGCTCTAATGACCTCTTCCTTAGCGTACCTGCCCACTCATTTGCAGACCACCAGACTACGGGGCAGTTGTGATGGGCTGAAGATAGCTATTGATTTTTTGCTGCTTTCCCTGTTGTGTTGTGGAGTCTAATTTCTCTTCCCTTGAATCTAGCTGGCTTTAGTGACTTGCTTCACCCATAAAATGTGATGGGAGTAAAGTTCTGGAACTTTTGAGACTAGATCATAAGAATCCTGCATCATTCACCCAGGCTTCTTGGAGTAGCTGTTCTTGAGTTCACCAGCCATTGTATAAGGAATCTGCTCACTTTGAAACCACCCTGCTGTTTGAAAGCCCGAGCTAGCAGAGGCCACAGAAGAGACTATCTCTAGGGGAAAGCTAGGAAAAGGTTACACAGGAATTCCCTGTACTATCTCACAACTTCCAGTGAATCCTAAATTATTTTTTAAGTTATTTTTTTTAAAAGAGCCAAGTATGATGGTTCATGCCTCTACTTTGAGGTGGGAGGATCACTTCAGGCCAGGAGTTTGAGACCAACCTGAACAACATAGTAAGACCCCATATCTACAAAAAAAAAAAAAAAAAAAAGGAAAATTCAATGAGCATGATGGCACACGCCTCTCAGCTAATCAGGAGACTTAGGCAGGAGGATCTCTTGAGCCCAGGAGTTTGAGGTTTCAATGAACTATGATGCTACCACTGCACTCCAGCCCAGGCCACAGAATGAGACCCTGTTAAAAGAAAGGAGAAAAGAAAATAAAGAAAAAACTAGAAACACTAGCTCACCTGATGTGGAGAAGATCCATTCTGAAAGAACTAAAGACAGATGGAGACTTTCTCTGAGCCGCGTCCCAGATGCTGACAATACCAGCACTGGCTGCAGCCAACAGGTGTGTGTAACTATGGCCCTAAGCACATTTAAGGTTTTGAAAGCTTAGGAGAAAGCTCTGACCCCGCCCCCACATCCAATGCCAGTGACTCAGCTTCAGTCCTAATGCTTCACTCATCACATTCGGGTCTCCTCCTGGGGGAACACCCAGTTCTTCCTTTTGTCTAGTAAAAAAAAAAGGCTGCTTTTAGCCCTTCATTTCTCAAAGACTGACATAATGATGTGAATAGGTATGAAATGTCACTCAGCCAAAAGAGAGATTTTCTCTGCTAGTGTTTTTTTTTAAATGCCCTTTTCCTTTGGTTCTAAAATAACCCCTCAGAACAAGTGAAGTCATGTCCTCATTCCACCAGCTTTAGAAGTATCCCCCTTTTCCAGCCTTCCAGGGATACCATCCCCTCAAAAATACCGTCCCTGGGAAATAGACCCAAGCTCTAAGCCCCCACTTCCATCACAGATCATGTCTGTAAAGAAAAGACTTTCCACCCCTGGCACTTTGCAGACTCTCACTCATGCGTGCTCATGGCTCCTACAAGCAGAAGTGACCACTTTGTGCTGGGAGCAGGTAACACGCAGGAAGAAAGAAGATCTGACAAGGTTGATAGAGGAATCACAAATAGTTATTGGGGTATCTAATTTTTCCTGTTGCAGTATACAGCTGAGATAGAGGCAAAAGCTGTAGTAGGAAAGCTTCAGACTTCAAGGGCCTGGACTGACATCCTAGTTTTGCCATTTACTTGCAACATGGCCTTGGTTTTTCACTCTCGCTCATGGGACAAGAAAATTCTTACCAAGAATTTTGCTTGTGAAAATCAGAAGGGAGCACAGTGCTTTGTCAACCACTGGGCCAACAGAAGCTATTATTATCACATACCATTGTGTGCTAGGAGGTCTGAGAAGGAAGAGGGAGCTGGGCAGGAGCTGTCAGGGAGGACTTGATGGAGGACATTGGTCTAAAGTGGACCTTGGAGGAAGGAAAGGATTGGGAAAGGCAGAGAAGGCATTCCTCCCAAGGGGAACTGAGGAAGAGATTTGTATCCTGTGGGGGAGGGAGGAGAGCAAGGAAACTTGACCTAACCTGTAAGAGGGGTTTTGATTGAGGAACCATATGGAGAATGAGTTTGAGGAGATAAGGGAACCCCAGATTGTAAAGGATCTTTAAAAAATGAAGATGTAGAACAGGCTAAAGATACGGGGTGAAGGATGTGCACCAACTTCTTACCAGCTCTGTGCCATAGAATATGTCCAATACCCCAGTCTTCTAAAATGTCTATTACTCTGTCAATGCTGTAAAACCACCACAGTGAACTGCCTTGGACATTGGCAATTGCAACAACAATAATAATATAATCAGCTATGTTGATAGATTTGATATGTAAGGAGAGGGCACTTTGAAATGTATTCGTTATGCTCTCAGAAGCAAAGTGGTGTTTATCCAGATTGCTATCTTTTAAGGATGCAATAGCATCTTCTAAGTAGAAGGTTCTGGGAAAGGAGTCCTGTACTCTCTTTTCTTTCACACAGGGATCTACCCAGTTCCAAATCAGCTCCATCTCTACACAGTCCCTCACCACAATTCAATCTGGTTAGAACTCCATACTCCAGCCTGTCATATTCTCTGACCATGGGCATCTTGCAACTATTTGTGGCTGAGGTATCCCAGCTTAGGAAGTAAACCTCCTTATAGGGTAAAGATCAAGAACTATGAAAGGTTCTCCTTTTTTCTGTCTTTCTATACAGTTGTTCCTCATCTTTCTTTGGCATCTTAACTACTTTAGGGGCCCCCTTTTATTTAACCTAAGCTTCTTTCACATGAAAAGGAAATAGAGGAGCTCAGTTGAATGCCAGAAAAAATGCAAAGCATGCCAACTGTAAGAGCAAATTCAACCACATTGTGGCTAAAGAACCATTGAAAAAACTCACATAAGACTCAAAAGCTGCAGTCTCTCCTGGTTCTTGCAGGAATCCATCAATTTTTCACAGAATAAAAGTTATTCCTTCAAGTGAAATTACTCCTGGCAAAACAACTACAAAGCCAAAATAAATAAAAAGCATTGAAAAATCATTGATATCACTAGACGTGAAGTGTGAGGTTGTGTCTTGTTCTTTTTGTACTGCTTTTATCATGATAAATGTTTATAGGATGAATGAATGAATACATTGAGTAAAATTTAATAGTTTAGTAAATAATGTATCATAAATATAAGAAAAGTTTATAAACTTCTGGATCCAACACAAAAAGCAAATGAAAATGATTAGTGAAGAAATCCTGTGTATCCAATGTGAGTGTAATCATGTTGTCGTGTTAACGTACATTAACTTCTCACAATACAAAAGTAACTGTGCTAGATTCTTAGGCTAGAAAATTAAGTATAGCCATTATTCCTATCTTGGAGAAGCTCACAGGTTAGTGGAGAAAGCAATATACAAGCTTATTCAACAGAAATATTTTAGAAAACAGTTATCTACAGACTGGCGTGAGAAAGATGGCATGCCAGAAATTGTGCTGGCAAGTTGGAGAGTAGGTGGGGCTATTCAGGAAACTTCAAATTATTCTTCATCAAATACTAGTTAGATGATATTTAGATAAGACTAATTCCTTCTGATCATGTGGAGAAGACAAAGACTGAGCATGAGGTTGAGATCAAGTATAAAGCTAAAGATGAAGTAGAAAGGAAGATCATTTATGAGGGTGGAGGCTGAAGAGAAGGAAGTAAAGGCTAAAGCTAAGGTTAAGGACTGACTGGGACTTAGTCACCTGTGCTTTCTGGGATGTCAAAATAAAACATATGGTGATCAACAGAGTGACAAGAAAACCTATGGAGTAGGAGAAAATATTTGCAAACCATACATCTGATGAGGAGGTAATATCCAAAATATATAAGGAATTCAAACAACTCAAATAGCAAAAATAACAAATAGCCCAATGTAAAAACAAGCAAAGAACCTGCATAGACATTTCTCAAAAGAAGACACGTGAATGGCCAAGAGGCATGTGAAAAAAATGTACTGATAGGGAAATGCAAATGAAAACCACAATAAGATATCACCTTATTATCACCTGTTATATAATGGACTATTATCAGAAAAACAAAAGTATTGGTGACAGTGTGGAGAGAAGGGAACCCTGGTAGGCTGTTGTTGGGAATGTAAATTAGTTCAGCCATTATGGAAAACAATATGGAGATTCCTCAAAAAAACTAAAAACAGAACTACCATAGGACCCAGCAATCCCACTACTGAGTACGTAGTATATTAAAAGAGATTAAAGCAGCATGTCAAAGAGGTCTCTGCACTCAGATGTCCACTGCAGCACTGTTGATAATAGTCATCATATGGAATTAGCCTAAGCATCCATCAATGGGTGAATGGATTTAGAAAATGTGGTGTATATACACAGTAGAATACTATTCAGCCTTTAAAAAGAAGGAAATCTTGCCATTTGCAACAACACTTGGGGGGAATGGAAATTTTCTATTTCTTCAATTTGGTGATGGTTACATGGATATATACATTTGTCCAACTTTAAGAACTGTTCAAGGCCAGGTGCAGGGGCTCACGCTTGTAATCCTAGCACTCTGAGAGGCCAAGGCAGGTAGATTGCCTGAGCTCACTAGTTCGAGACTAGCCAGAGCTACAGCGAGACCCTGCCAGGTGTGGTGGCAGATGCTGTAGTCCCAGCTATTTGGGAAGCTGAGGCAAGAGAATTGCTCAAGCCCAGGCGTTGGAGGTTGCTGTGAGCTGTGATGTCACTGCACTCTACCTGGGGCGACAAGTGAAACTCTGTCACTAAAAAAAAAGAATTTTTCAAGCATAGTTTTTATTATACATAAATCAGCCATACAATGGAATTGGTGTGCCCATACTTATACCCCTCTCAAATTTCATACAGTATACATTCTTCTGTAAAAATCACCCATTTAAATAAGAATTTAATCCAGTTATAGAAATGTAATAGTTGCCAGAGGTGCTGAAGCTTTTGAATGTAACTTAAATGGAGGGAGGAACATAATGTAGCAATAAAGAAGGGAAGTTACTATATAAATATGGGACAAAATGCTCAATTCTATATTTTGTTTTGAAACAGTGTCTTACTGCAGTATAGGATCTTTGCTCACTGTAGCCTTGAACTCCTGGGCTCAAGCAACCCTACCCTCCCAAGTAACTGTAACTACAAGGGTGTACCACCATGCCAGACTAATTTTTCATATTTTTTTTGTAGAAATGATGTCTCACTATGTTGCCCGGGCTGGCCTCAAACTCTTGGCCTCAAGGGATCCTCCTGCCTTGGCTTCCAAAGTGCTGAGATTACAGGCATGAGCCACATGCTCAGCTTAATTCTTGAAAATAGGAGAATCAACAGATAATCAATTTCACGAGACCTCAGGAAGATTAACATCAGTAGAAGGGTAGTTTGGAGTAGATCATTGTGGAAGGTAAAAGCAGATAAAAACTATTAAGAAAAGTGTGGCAGTAAGAAGAAAGTAGAAAGCAGAAAAAGCTGGGAAATCAGTGTCAAACCTTATTTTCAGTCCTAATTTTTTCATTTACAAGCTGTGTGACTTTAGATCATTCACGTCCTCAATCTGATCCTGATTCCTTTGTCTATGAACTAAAAGCATTGGTTCTGGGCAACATAGTAAGACCCCATCTGTACAAAACAATTTAAAAATTAGGAGAGCAGGCACATACCTGTAGTTCCAGTTACTTGAGAGAGTAAGGTAGGAGGATCATTTGAGCTGAAGGGTTTGAGGTTACAGTGAATTATGATACTGCCACTGCACTTCAGCCTGGGCAATAGAGTGAGACCTTATCTAAAAAAAAAAAAAAATCAGTGGACTACATACATGATTTTTGAATAATTATGCTATCAGACTTAAGTTTCATCAGGACAGCAACTTTGTCTTTCACTTCTGTTATGCAAAATGCTAACATAAAATAAGTACTTGTTGAATGAATGAATAAGTCTAAGCTCTCTTTTAAACCTGACAGTCGCTTTTGGTGGAATCATCTCATGTAAGATTGGCTCCTCAGCCCCTGTAACCACCCACGAGTCTTGACCTAAACTACCCTTTCGAATATACAACCCATGTACAAATAAAAACTAGATATTAATCTTGCCCTCCCATTAAAAGCCATTGAGACAAACACCATTTACTCAAAAGGAGAAAAAGTCTCCAGTCTCCCAGGAGAGCCAAGGATAAAGGACAAAATGGCAAATAATCTGACCCTATCATTTGTGGCAGTAAAATTCACAACATATGGGTCTTCTAATGGGGTACACTTAGTGGGCAAGTGAGGCTGAAAGACCAGGTGTGTGACCTTCTAGAGTTACTAAGATGATTGTAGGCATAGTTTCCCTTAGCTTAGCAGCTTTCATTCTGAAAGTATGGCAGTCTCTTATCACATGGCAAAGGACCTTACTCCAAAAGTTGCAAATGCAAATGACTACAAGGGCCAAATAAGTAATGAGTGGGTCGGGAAAATGCCGATAGAGAATATGAAAAGTGGAGGAGCTGAAAGTATGTGCTTTAACTTAAAAAAAAACTAATTTAGTTTTTAAAATGCTTTGCTGGCAAAAGTACTGCTTCCAGAATTAGGTCTGTGAGTTGCCAGTTTGGAATTCTATCATAATTTTATTTGTGATGGTGGAAGTCTTTCCAGTGGCAGCTCAATACTTCTTGAATTAATAGATTGTGGTAATGGACAAAGGTTTTACTGGGATGAAAATCTGATGAAATTAGTTCCTTTTATCATCTCTTCTGTGAATCTTCTTCCCAGTAAAGTATCCACTCCATTGCTGGGGTTTTGTATTCATTTCCTATAATTTCAACTTGACTACTTTGAAGGAAACTTAACTTCAGTGGGTTCAAAACTCAAAAAACTCCAATTCTCATTTGTTAAGTCTCTTTCTCTCTTGCTCTCTCTCTCTCTGTCTCTCTCTCCCCTCTTTCTCCCACCTTTCTCTCTTGCCTCTCTCACCATGGCCTCCTCTTCCCCGGGGCAGAAGCCAGTTTGTTTTATTCCTCAATCTTTAATCCTCCATCCCCTTCTTCATAATTTTCGACCCTGCCATGCCAATTTTCTCTTTTGTAAACCTTCAAGTTCATGCTTCTCTTTCTTTTATAAAAACTACCTGGTAGGTAAAGCTATTCACACAGTGGTATTACTGACAACATATTATTCCTCCAAGAATGTTTAATTTCAAAGGGGTTATAAGTCAATACTGAATGCAAAGGAACACACCCAGACAATGAAACAAAACTGACTTGTGGCCAATTGACCTTCTAGGTGACCCTGAGATCACAATACACTTTCATTTTGTCAGTGGAATAACGACAACCAAAAGCCAGGTACACTCCTCTGCTATGAAGTAAGAAGAACAAAGCTGACTGTCAGAAAGTTTAGTAGTTATGTGATTGGGTTCACATTTCAATTTTGCTTCTTCCTAGAAGATCTTGGGAAAGTTACTTGTCTATGCCTCCCTCCTCATCTCTAAGTTGGAAAAAATAATACAACCTGCCTTATAGGTTGCTGTGAGGGTAAAAGAGTTAATACAAGGTCAGACAATTAAGATTGTGAACTCATTCTAGAAAAAGTGCTACGTACCTCATGGCTGATTATCACTATTGTCAACAGATGGCCAAGGCCAATATGACTGTTGTGAGATTCAGCAATGAGGCATGTAGCACTTTTTCTAGAATGAATTTGTTAACTTAATTATCCAACCTCCTACATCTAAAATTCTCATCTAAGAAGAGAGGTTGGCACATACTAAGAATTAAATGAACATTAGTTGTTATTGTCTGCAAATTAGAGGCGAGATCTACTGCATAGGGCTGGAGAGTAAAAAGAGAACCTGTGCACAGTAAATGCTCAGTGAATTTCTATGGTTACTTGAGGGCATGGCAGACTGAATATTAGCCAAATTTCTTCAGAGAAACAGAACCAATAGGATATATTGGTTCTTATATATGTCTATAAAGGGAGATTTATAGGAATTCAGTCACATATTATGGAGGCTAAGTCCCATGATCTGCCATCTGCAAGTTGAAGAACCAGAAAAGCCGGCAATGTGATTTAGCTCAAGTCCGAAGGCCTGAGAATTGAGCGACTGATGGTCTACATGCTAGTCTGAGTCCTGCAGACTGGAAACCAGCAGCACTGAGGAGGGAGGTGAGGGCATCTGAGCTCCAGCAAAGAGCACAAACTCCCCCTTCCTCCACATTTTTGTTCTACTCAAGTAGTCAGCGTGCTGGACGATGCCCACCCATATGGGTGAGGGTGGGTCCTTTTTACTCACTACATGACTCAATTGCTGATCTCTTCCAGAAACATCCTCACAGACACACCCAAAAATAATGTGGGGTGGGGTTTTTTTTCTTAATTTATATGTCATCTTTGCCCAGGGGCTGTGCTAATCTTCTCTGTATAGCTCCAATTGTGGTATATGTGCTGCCAAAGTGAGCACCAAAAATAACACTTCATCAACTATCTGAGCATCCCTTACCCCAGTCAAACTGACACATAAAATTAAACATCACAATCCCCAAAGATATCCAGGTTCTAATCCCTGGAACTAACTTATATGGCAAAAGGGACTTTGCAGGATCTTGAGATGGGGAAATTATTCTGGATCATCTGGGTGGCCCCTAAATTAATCACAAATGTCCTATCAGAGGAAGCCAGAGGGAGATTAGACTACAAAAGAGAAGATAGCTACAGGGCAACAGAGGGGAGCAGATTCAAAGATAGAAGACACTTGACCACTGGCTTTGAAGATGAATGGAGGGAGGAGCCACAAGCCAAGACATGCAGGCACCACAAGAAGCTAAAAGGGACAAGAAAACGTTTTCCTTAGGAGCCTTCATAAGGAATCAGCACTACTGATACCCTGATTTTAACCTTAAAGACTCAGTCAAACTTATTTCCAGAACTGTAAAAGAATAAATATCTGTTGTGTAAAGTCACTAAGTGTTACAGCAGCTGTAGGAAACTAATACAGAGTTCTGAGGTTATCCTGAGTCCCCTTATACCACAATTGGACCTTCAAAGAAGTCAGAAGAACAAGAACCCTTAGTAATAAACAGAGATAATAACACCCTTTGGGGTTTGGCACCCATGGCACAGTGGTTAGGGTGCCGGCCACATATACTGAAGCTGGCGGGTTCGAACCCAGCCAGGGCCTGCTAAACAACAACAACTGCAACAACAACAAAAAATAGCTGGGCATTGTGGTGGGCACCTGTAGTGCCAGCTACTTGGGAGGCTGAGCAAGACAATCACTTAAGCCCAAGAGTTTGAGGTTGTTGTGAGCTGTGATGTCATCGCACTCTACTGTGGGCGACATAGTGAGACTCTGTCTCAAAAAAAAACACCCTTTGGGGATAACACATTTTGGTACCTCTCTTGATTGATCATTGGGAGAATCCAGTTAAACTTTCTTTTGGGGTGGGTTTGGAGGAAAGGGAAGGAGCTGATGGTCTTAATTTGCAGCAACACAAGAGTCAACAGCCAAAATTGTCACGTTTGCAGGTTTTTATTTTAAACAATAGAGTTTGTTATTTCTTTTCTAAATGCAACAGCAGGGCCAGTAGAGAAGGTCTAAGATTAGCTTTCAAGCTCCCTACTGAGACCTTGAGAGGCTGTCAGCTCTTTAGGGAACAGCAGCAAACCCTCACGCAAATGGCCTATAAAAAAGGCCTTGTCAGAGGCACCTTGACCTACCAGGGCTTCTCTGATACTCGGATTCCCTGCGGCCCTCCCAGGGTTATGCTCTCTTGCATGATGTATTTCCCCTGCCTTTTTTAGAGCTGCATTATGCTTGCTCCAGGAAACAGCCTCTTCCGTCTCATAAACACAGCCTTGGGTTTTCTGACCAAGCGCCCTGCCACTCCGTGGCTCCTTGTCCATCCATCACACCTTGCTGTCACTCTGGCTACAATTATGGAGCATTAGTCCAACTCCAGAGGTGAAGTTAGGGTGTGGAGAAGGAAGGGGCGAACACTGGGAGCAGCTGAGGGTCACACACACCCCAATTCCAGCCGCTGATGAATTCTTTGGAAGCTGGCTAGCCTGCATGGTGAGCAAGCCTTTCTGATGACCCAGAGTGTAGTGGAAAGGTCTTGACAAGGTCACCACCAGGGCTAGACTTGATGCTTCCACTCCTCAGCTTCATGTGCAGGGCTCAGGGACAGACTAGAACAGACATACCATGGAGAGGCTGAATTCTGCCACAAGTGCATCCCACGTAAGAGAAGAAGCTCCTTGCAAGCAAAGATACAGCCGAGGATGGGATTTGAAGGATCGACATGACCCACCCCCAAATGCATGCTCCACCGGCTCTGGTGGCACACCTGAGTTCCCCCTAATGGGTTAAAAAGAGATAACATTCATTGAGTGCTACTATGCGCTGGGCACTGTTCTCAGTGTGTCTCACTCAACCTTCTTCACTATCCTGCCAAGTGGGTATCATTATTACACCATTTTACAGATGAAAAATTGAGGTACAGAAATGCATGTTATGGCTCGGCACCTGTAGCTCAGCAGCTAGGGTGCCAGTGACATACATCAGAGCTGGCGGATTCGAATCCAGCCTGGGCCTGCCAAACAACAATGACAACTCCAACCGAAAAATAGCTAGGCGTTGTGGTGGGCGCCTGTAGTCCCAGCTACTTGGGAGGCTGTGGCGAGAATCGCTTAAGCCCAAGAGCTTGAGGTTGCTGTGAGCTATGACACCACAGCACTCTACCCAGGGGGACATAGTGAGACTACGTCTCAAAAAAGAAAAGAAAAGAAAAGAAATGTATGCTATGAAAGGTCAAAGAGTTGCTAAGTGGTAGAACCAAGATTCAAATGCAGTCACAGCCCAGTGTCCACTCTGTGCACCATCATCCCATCCTACTTCTCAGGGGCAGCCAGAACACTGAGAACTGCTAATGAAAGTATTATCCACAGGGGGTAAATGTATCAAAAATTATTGCCTCCACTGCTCCCAAGGTTTGCCCCTTCCTTCTTCCCACCAAGGGTTTTCTCTGGAGTTGGATTAGTTCTTCACTAATCACAGACATTGAAGGAGACTTCTAGAGTGCTGGAAATTTTCTATATCTGTGTCTGGCTGGTGGTTACACAGCATATGCTATACAAGTAAGATGTGGGCAATTTGCTGTTTGTGCACAGCGTATCTTAATTAAACACACACACGATTGGTCTCATTCTCCTTTCTCCTCCCCACAGCCCTCTCATTATCACCAGGACCTTCCCTATAAATATTTTGAATCACAAAGCTATGTAAGATTGTGGGCATAG
Source organism: Arctocebus calabarensis (assembly GCA_963573935.1). Lineage (NCBI taxonomy): Eukaryota > Metazoa > Chordata > Mammalia > Primates > Lorisidae > Arctocebus > Arctocebus calabarensis. The sequence goes on from CAUYON010018027.1 coordinate 14,256, forward strand.
GGTGGTGGAGGGCAAAGAGCATTGTATTACAACATCTTGTCAATATTTTTATTTAAGAAGGTAGTTTAAATGAACAGCAGAAGATTTAATGTAGTATGTACTTGCAAAAGAATGGAAACTGGGACTTGGAGTGGCAGGAAGGGAGGAGGGTGTGTCCCATTGTTTAGCCATGTTCAGGGGCTAGTGACCCCAACAGAGGAGCATAAGGTAATGGAGTGATGCATGCTTATTTTATGAATACCTCACCCCTTTCATAATCCTTCAACCTGATTTTTGTCCAAAGCACTTAATTCAAAACATGCTCTCAGCTTTCATCATATCTATTGGCCTTTTTTCAATTGTCACCTTCCTTTGTGTTCTGCAACCTCTAGCCTGCTGACCAGCCCTGCCTTCTTTGGGCGAACTCTCCATTAGGCTTTGGTGACACTACATCATCCTCTTATTCTTTCTCTCCTGCTTCTTATCTCCCTCTTTTTATTTTTATTTATTTATTTATTTATTTATTTATTTATTTATTTATTTATTTGCAGTTTTTGACCAGGGCTGGGTTTGAACCTACCACCTCTGGTATATGGGGCTGGCGCCCTACTCCTTTAAGCCATAGGCACCACCCATCTTATCTTCCTCTTTTATCTGTCATTTCCTTCTCCTGATGACCCTGAACATGACTCCATCTTCTTCCTTGGCCCTCTCCATGTCTCACTTCCAATTTTCTATCTCTCTATCCATCTCCTGCCATGACTTCCCTCTACCTCAATGATTCCTAACTCCACAACCATATAGATTCCTTTTCTGAGTGGTAATCCTGAATCTCCAAATGACCACTCAACACCTCTACCTAGAGGCCTTTGCAAAGGCAGATGGTACTGTTATCCTTTCCCCCAAATCAGTTCCAAGCCTGAAGTCTTCCTTTCACCCAAGCTCCAATCGTGGCATCTTCCTCAATGCCTCTTCCTCTTTTCCATCAAATCCCTAATTCTACTAGCTCTTCCTTTGCAAAATCTCCCCAGCCAGTTCCTTCTCTGAGGCAGATCTTCAGCAGGTCACCTCAGACTCCTGGTGGAGCACTAGGAGAGACTGGATTCTTTGGGGAGGTAGTTCTTTCTCCAAATATCTTCCTTCAAAGCCCCAAATCCCATAGCACTAATTCATCATTCTGCATGAAGTTTCACCATCCATCATTTCCTAAACTCCTCATTTAAGATGTAAAACTCCCAGGAGAAGACCACTTGGTGTTAAAGTAAGAAGACCAGTTTGAATCCCTTCTCTAGTAAGTATGTGACCCATATCAAGTCCTGAACTTCACAGATGCTTGTTTTTCTGATCTTCAAGACAAGACTACTAATGCCTTTCCTAGCTACCTTACAACTAATGTGGCTTTAAAGAGAAATTTAACAAGACTTAGTGCTCTTCATTGTGTATTGTTTTGTTATATTCCCAGCAACTTTATGCAATTGATTTTGATATGTCTTTTAGTGAAAGGACAAAGGTAATGGGTACCTGAGGAGAAGAAGCCAGCCTGGTTCCACCATTTTGCCTCAGGGCAGCCCTGTTAATTCTATCATGTAAAAAAAAAAAATATATATATATATATATATACACACACGCACATATACACACACATTATATATATTTATATACAGACACCATATTGTGTGCATAGATAAAATGACTCATAATAATACAAGATTAAGGAGAGAATCAAAGAAAAATGGTTTTACTAAAATCTAGAAAAGCATAACGCATATTTAGGGTAAAATACCATGAAAGTATGTTGAAATAATCAGCAAAGAAAGAAATAGATGAAATGAAATGGGCAAATGTTACTAGTTTTAAAATCTAGGCAGTGTGTAGATGGATCTTCATTACGACATTCTACCTAGTTTTATGTGTTTCAAATTTTTATAATAAAAATTTAAATATATTACAGACAGAAGTAATTGAAAACATAAAATGTTTATCACTTATATATAGTATATAGTATGCTACCATATTTGTACCAAACAAGAAATTTCTGTATATTCCAGAAATGGAATATAAATTATAACACTGGCAGAATGCCCTCCCTAAATTATAAAGTGGTTATTGTTGGGTGAGAGTATGATATTTTGTAACTATTTTACTTTGCCTCTCTGAATTATATAAATTTTATACAATTATATAAATTGTACAAATTTACCTACCAACCATTTACTTTTTGTGTAGACTGTGGAAGATGCTACTTTAAAATAAAAAAAGTACCTATTAGGTAATGAATATTTCAGAGATTAAAAATAATCCACATTTTTTAAGTTGTTAAAAAAAAAAGGAACTTTTATACCTATGTATCAAATGGGAATGTAAACTGGTATATCCTTTTTAGTAAGTAATTTGGCAACACCTATTAAAATTCTAAAAGTTTGTTTACCATTTTTTAGAAATATATAAGAGTGGAGGGAAAAGACTAGAAGAGAAAAGATAGAGATAAACTAACCCACAGGTTCACCAATAATGGATTGGTTAAATACACCATGGTTCATCCATACGATGAAATACTAGGTAGGGTTATGTCAAACAACAAGTGCCATTTGTTGGGGAGCCAGGTGTAGAAACCTTGTATAGAATGCTACCATCTTTGCAAGAGGTAAAAAGGAAGAAAAAAGGAATATGTACTTATTTACTTGCACGTGCAAAAATGTTTTTGAGAAACATTTTTAAAACTGATAATATTGGTTGCCTCTGGAGAGGGAAAATAAGGGGCTAACATATGGGAAACTTTAGGATACTTGCAACTTTTGAAGTTTTAAAAATACAAATTTAATACCTATTCAAACAAATAAATAGAAATGCAATATAAAAATAGCTGGGCATTGTGGCGGGCGCCTGTAGTCCCTGCTACTCGGGAGGCTGAGGCGAGAGACTCACTTAAGCCCAGGACTTGGAGGTTGCTGTGAGCTGTGTGACACCATGGCACTCTACTGAGGTTGATAAAGTGAGACTCTGTCTCTACAAAAAAAAGAAAGAAAGAAAGAAAAGAAATGCAATAAAATGCAAAATGTAATAGTAGTGTTACAGCTCTTTTAGAATTTATCTAGCAGATTTTCAGATTTTTACTGGAAAGTTAAAAGATACAAAATAAAATGAAACAAAAAAGGAGGATGTGAAGTCAAATGAGTAGAATTATGAGAGAAAGAGTAACCAGAATGACATCTAAGATCATCTTTTCTCTTTTTCTTTTCTTTTCTTTTTTTTTTTTTTTTTTTGATCCTGAGTGTCACTCTGAAGCCTGGGGTAGATGTGCCATGGCATCATAGCTCACAGCAACCTCAAACCCTTGGGCTTGACTAATCCTTTTGCCTCAGCCTCCTGAGTAGCTGGGGCTACAGGCATGTACCACCACGCCTGGCTAGTTTTTCTGTAAAATCATCCTAAAAGCTTCTGGTTCTTATTTTTTTCATTATGATTCTACCTATCAAGGCTGCTAGAAATAATGATACTTTTTCATTGACTTGCCCCACAGCACAAGTTTAAAATGATAGATCTGGAAATTAGGGTTTAGCCTTGTATTACCCCTAATAGGGCAATGGGAAGTGAGGTGTTCCTCCATCATTCTTCTTTATAATAACTCTTTGACTCTCTCTTCCAGGACCAAACCAAATGTTCAGAACCTTATTGAGGCAGCTTTCAGTTTGCTTTTGTGCCTCTGTTTCACACACATAATCCACTGGGCAGATCCCCTCTGAAAGTTCCCTTTTCCTCAAGATCTAGACTTCTGGGCTCCCTCCCTTCCCTTGGGAGACATGTGCTCAAGAATCTGGAGCTAGCTGCATACATGTATTAGGCCAGGCACATGCAGAGCTCACAGAATACTTTCTGGAGTAAATAAGGGATGACTGACTTGTGGGTTTTCTGCACATGTGTCAGGCTTGAATTAGCACCAAGGTGCCTTTCAATTCATATATTCTGTTGTTCTGGAGATCTAGGATTCCCTCTATTACTCCAAGTAACTAAAAAATTAGCTGAACTGCTAGGTAATACATAATTTACTTGATTTTTGCATCTTTTTGCACTGATACAAAATATTTTACCTTTCTGAAATAAAAATTTGATGTTACGATACAGAATTTAACCTCACATCACACTATCCTTGTTTGTTTTCTGTGGAAAGCTGGAAACCAACCCAACTTATACCATAGAATCCTCAAAATCTCAGAAGGAGCAGCACCAGGCAAGAAATCAGAAGATTCTTCCCTGAGAATTTGTCTACCCCAACAGGAAATACCTAAAGAGTCTAACATTAGGGATCCACTACAAACAGCTCACTCAAATCCCAGTCAGGTGAAGCTCAGAGTGGAAAGCCCCATTTCTTCTCTCAGAGTTTGCTATCAGCACATTTAGGTCAGGTTTTAACCAATTGTCAACATTCATGCATCACCAGGCATCTGAGGAAAGTCATTATCACAAAATGCAAAGATCAAAAAACCAGAAAAATTGTAACTTGAAAGATGCAGCAATTATGCAGAGAGAAGGAAAAAAACAAAATTCTGAATACTACCTTCAGAGAAATAAGAGAAGATATTGCAACCACAAAACAAGAATGGTTGTGTTTCAACAAAATAGCATTCAGAGGACAAAATAAAAAGAAGTTCATGAAAATTAAAAATGTGAAAGCAACAATGAAAACTTTAGGTGCTGAGCAGGAGGACACTACCTAAGAAATCTTCCAGAAAGTTGAGCAAAATGTCAGAGGTGAAAAAAGAATGAAAAGACAAGGAAAACAAAGCATCAGTCCAAAAGATCCAATATTCAAATAATAGAAGAGAAAAAGAACAAAGTAGAGGAGATAAAAATCAATGAAATAATGTGAGAAAATTTCCCTGAATGAAGGACACAAATTGACAAGCTGAAAGGTTACATCAAGTGATTAGCATAGAGTGAAAATAGATCCACAGTGAGACACAGTGTTGTGGAATTTCACAACACTGAGGGAAAAGACAAGTTTCTACAACAGCAGTCCCTAACCTTTTTTGCACTAGGGAATGGTTTTATGAAAGACAAATTTTCCTTGGCTCAGGGGGTGGAAGGATGGTTTTGGAATGATTCAAATGCATTATGTTTATTATACACTTTATTTCTATTATTATTCATTTGCAATATAGTATGCTGAAATGACTTATTATGGTTCTGTGCAGTCAAACCTCTCTGCTAATGATAATCTATATGTCAGCCCCTCCCCAGCACTAGCATCACCATGACAGCTTCACCTCAGATCATCAGGCATTAGATTCTCATAAGGCACACACAACCTAGACCCCTCACATACTCAGTTTACAGTAGGGTTCATGCTCTATGAGAATTTAGTGCTGCTGCTGGCCTGACAGGAGCTCTCAGAGGTTATGTGAGCAGTAGGGAAAGGCTGTAAATGTAGATGAAGCTTCACTCGCTTACCAGCCACTCACCCGCCACTCACCTCCTTCTGTGTGGCCTGGCTCCTAATGGGCCATGAATCAGTACTGGTCCACACCTAGGGTTTGGGGCCACAGTTCCACAAGATTCCAGTGAAAACACAGGTGATTTAGGGAGGACAAGGATTTCTCAACAGTAATGTGGAAAGGTGGAAGACTAGGATACAATGTTTTCCAAATTCTGAAGAAAAGATTTTTTTCCAAACAAAAATTCTAGATCCAGACAAGCCAGTAATAAAATATAAAGGCAGAATAAAAGTATTTTAAGAGGGCGATGCCTGTGGCTGAGTGATTAGAGCTCCAGTCCCATATACCGAGGGTGGCGGATTCAAACTTGGCCCCAGCCAAACTGCATCAAAAAAAAAAAAAAAAATAGCCAGGCATTGTGGTGGACACCTGTGGTCCCAGCTATTCAGGAGGCCGAGGCAAGAAAATCACCTAAGCCCAGGAGTTGTAGGTTGCTGTAAGCTGTGACTCCACGGCACTCTACCAAGGTGATAAAGTGAAGACTCTGTCTCTAAAAGAAAAAGTATTTTAAGATATTTAAGGTCCCATATTGTTGACCTCCCATGTACCCTTCCCTTTTTAAAAGTCTGGGACTATAGACACCCGCCACAACACACAGTTGATTGTGACAATTTTAGTAGTGTCTCACTCTTGTTCAAGCTGGTCTCAACTCTTGAGCTCAAGTGATCCTCCCATCTCAGCCTCCCAGAGTGCTAGAATTACAGGCAAGAGCCACTGAGCCTAGCCATAGATGTTCTCATTTCTTTTCATTGTATCTTACCGCAGCAAAATCTCTGTGCTAAAGCTATAGCTTTAACTGACACTTCGAAACAAAGTTAGATGTACTGTTAACTATCTTTGTGCAAATGCAACATGACATGGTCAGTTTCATAACATGCTAAAGTTGAATCATCATATATTCAGTGTGGATTAGCTGTATTATTCTAAATTGTGTTGGCTATTGCAAGAACAGGTATTAGTCAAAATTCTTTCTCTGCAAGAATAGATAGTTAAATTTTATGAAGAATAGAATCAGCAATGTAATTCAAAAAATTCAAAAATTTTTGAAAAAAATGTATAGGAATGTAGCATTTCTGTGTGATATCATGTCAAATCAAAATGACTTGAATATTTTTTTTGCAAGGTAAAACTAAGTCTGTATATGATATGTGCAATAAAAAGAAACCAAGATAATGGAGTCTCACTTTTGCTCAGGTGTGTCTCAACTCTTGAGCTCAAGCTTTTGAGAAAAAGTTGTTTTTTCAAAACACTTCTTCAAAAGAAAATTTCAAATGAACATGCTCCCAGTTAGTAAAGGTCATTAATGATGACATATGCAAATCATTTGAAGACTATCCAGGTGTTATAGACCTATTCATTGGAGAATACAATGAAACATTCACTGACTTTGAGAATCATGACATCACACTGAAGTGAGCATTTCAGCCTCACCTAGTTGAGATCCCCAAGGCACTTGAAGGAATACAGATAGAATTACATGAGCTCTCTCGGTAGATGACATCTTAAAGTCATTGTTTGATGCTAAGAAAAATCCAATCAAAACATGGAAAAATGCAGTAGTATAACCATGCCTTCGGCAATGTGCCTGAAAACTGCTTTCTTGATTTTTAAGTACTTATTTCTGTGAATCTACATTTTCCTCCTTACCCCAAATCAAGACATCCTTAAGGTCACAAATGACTCATACCCATCCTGAGGGTCAACTAAAACTACAGATTTCCATGGTGCAACCAAATAACCAAATACTTTTCCAACAAAATGCAAACACAAGAATCATTAAAAGATTAACTTTAAAATTAACAAATAGTCTTCATCTTTGAAATTAAGTACATAGTTAGTTAAATTTTTACAAAATAATGTATTCTTTTAAGTATAGCTAATTAAAGTTTCTTGAATGCAGCCTTATTTGATTACAGCTAAATTAATGTAGCTTTCCAACATGAAAATGTTTCCCACCCTTGAACTAGACATTCTGAGCATTACCATCCCCAGGATTTCCTCTACCACTGTACCAGCTCTTTAATCCAAAGATACAGTGCCCAGGTAAGCCTGGCCCTGGTTCTCACTATACTTGCTTTACCCTGACAATGTATACATCAAATCTAGCTCTCCTTCCCATCCCGACTAACTGGGCCACCCTGCAGAATTCTTCTTCCTTTTTTTTTTTGAGACAGAGCCTCAAGCTGTCACCCTGGATAGAGTGCTGTGGCGTCACAGCTCACAGCAACCTTCAATTCCTGGGCTCAAGCGAGTCTCCTGCCTCCGCCTCCCAAGTAGCTGGGAATACAAGCGCCCGCCACAATGCCCGGCCATTTTTTGGTTGCAGGCGTCATTGTTGCTTGGCGGACTCGGGCTGGATTCAAACCCGCCAGCTCAGGTGTACGTGGCTGGCGCCTTAGCCCGTTGAGCCACGGCACCGAGCCTAGAATTCTTCTTTGATCTACTTGAGAGTTAGAGGGAGCCTAAGGTGTTCAGAAGTAAACATGCAGAGCAGCCCATCGCCCTGCCCATGTACCTATGGGCCCTCCAGGCCCTACCCGGGACTATTTTTTGGTTGCAGTTGTCATTGTTGTTTGGCAGGTCTGGGCTGGATTCGAGCCCGCCAGCTCTGGTGTATGTGACTTGTGCCTTAGCCGCTTAAGCTACAGGCACTGAGCCTACAGTTTCAATATGTTCCTTTTCAAGGGACTATTCAACATATTATATTATTAAATTCTTTGCATATTTATCATTTGGGAAGCCACATAATATTGCTTTGAAACTCTTCCCTATGTTAAAGAGTATAACTCTTGGGAATAATATGAACTGAATCCTTGTGTTGGTGAAAGCTTGTATGTGAAAAGGCATGCAGGATAATTCAGAATGTTCTCTCACCACCTCATCACCCTGTCAAAATAACCACCCTCTTTCAAGGGTATTCAAATACCCTGTCTCCTCCATGAATCCTTCCCTGACCGTCCTCCAGAGAAATCCCTTTCTCTAACCACTGTCTTTGTTCACTCATAAAAGCAACTCCTCATCCATTAAAGTTTTATCATAAGGCTGCTGCAATAGAGTCACATCTTCAGGCCCTACTTCTAATTCGACTACATCTGTAGTTACTTTCTCCTCAGAAGTCTTGAACCCTTAAAAGTCATCCATAAGGGTTGAAATCAACTTCTTCCAGACTCCTGTTAATAATGATGTTTGATCTCCTTCTATGAATCACAAATGTTCTCAATGGCATCTAGAATGGCGAATCCTTTCTGGAAGGTTTTCAATTGATTTTGCCCAGCTCCATCAGAGGAATCACTATGGTAGCTACAGTCTAACAAAATGTATTTTTATATAATAACTCTTGGAAGTCGAAATTACTCTTTGATTCATGAGCTGCAGAATTGATGTTGTATTAGCAGGCAAGAAAACATTAATCTCCTTGTACATCTCCATCAGCGCTCTTGGGTGACCAGGGACCTTATCAATGGAAAGAAATATTTTGAAAGGAAGCTTTTTTCCTGAGCACTAGGTCCGAACAGCAGACTTTAAATACTTAGTAAGCCACCATGTAAATGGATGTGCTATCATTCAGGTTTTGTTTTTCCACTTGCAGAGCAGAGGCAGAGTAGATTTAGCTTATTTCTTTGGAGCCCTGGGATTTTTGGAATGGTAAATAAGAATTGGCTTCATTCTTAGAATTATCAGTTGTAGTAGCTGCTAACAAGAAAGGCAGTCTGCTATTTGAAGCTTTGAAGCCAGGTATTGACTTCTTCTCTCAAACTATGAAAGTCTTAGCTGGCATTTTCCAGTAGACAACTGTTTTGTCTGTACTGAACATCTGTTTAGTGTAGCCACCGTCATCATTTGTCTTAGTTCAATCTTCTGGACAAGTTGCTGCTTCACCTTGTACTTTTAGGTTGTGGAGCTAGCTTCTTTCTTTAAGCTTCATAAACTAACCTCTGCTAGCTCCACCTTTTCTTCTGCAGCTTCCTCACCTCTCTCAGCCTTCACAGAATTGAAGAGAGTTAAGGCCTTGCTCTGGATTAGGTTTTGGCTTCAGGAAATGTTGTGGTTGGTTTGATTTTCTATCCAGACCACTCCAACTTTCTCTACATCAGCAGTAAGCCTATTTCACTTTCTTATTCGTGTATTTGCTAGCGTAGCACTTTTAATTTTGTCCAAGAACTTTGCCTTTGCATTCACAACTTAGCTATTTGATGCAAAAGGTCTAGATTTCAGCCTATCTAGGCTTTTGACATGCCCTCCTCACTAAGCTCAATTAATTTTTAGCTTTTGATTTAAAGTGAGTAACATTCCTTTCTCTCGAACACTTAAAGCTCATTGTAATGTTATTAGTTAGCCTAATTTCAATACAGTTGTGTCATAGGGAATAGAGGGCAGGAACACTGGCCAATTGAGTAAACAAAACACATACATTGGCTTGGCACCCGTAGCACAGTGAGCAGGGTGCCAGTCACATACACGGAAGCTGACAGGTTCCAGCCCGGCCAGTGCCTGCTGAACAGTGACAACTACAACCAAAAGATAGCCGGGTGTTGTGGCAGGTGCCTGTAGTCCCAGCTACTTGGGAGACTGAGGCAAGCTGAAGCCCAAGAGTTAGAGGTTGCTGTGAGCTGTGACACCATAGCACTCTACTGAGGGTGACACAGTGACACTCTGTCTAAAAAAAAAGAACCACACTTTTGTCAATTTAGTTCAACATCTTATATGAACTCAATTCATGATACTCCAAAACAATTATAGTAGTAACATAAAAGATGACTGATCATAGATCACCATAACAGAATAATAATGAGAAAGTATTATGAGAATTACCAGAATACAACACATCTTGTTGACAAAATGGTGCCAATAGACTTGCTCAGTGCAAGTTACCACAAACCTTCAATTTGTAAAAAAAAAATACAATATCTGCAAAGCACAATAAAGCAAAGTACAGTAAAATAAGGTATGCCTATACATCTTTATTTTTATTGCCCCTAACTGGAATTTAGCATTGCTTTCTTTTGAATGCATTAAAATTACAGTTGACACTGGCACTAGATTTTGTTATCCAGTCAATAAAGAAGTACACATATCACTATATTCCTATTTTTTAAAAAGCTTTGGGTAATTGTATTTCAATATCATTAACTTCCTTTGTGATCTACGTATTTTATCTTATGCATTTAAAAAGAGTAAAGGGATGTCTATAGGTTCACCAAATGCCAAAGCGTTCCTCGGCACAAAAATGAGTTTAAAAGTTCTGTTTTAGACAGAGCCGGGTATGCCAAAAAACAAAAAACAATTGATAGCATATCTTTCTCCTGCTTCTCCCAAAAAGCCAGCCCTTAAGTCAGGTAGTGGACTACACAAGAATTAGAGTTCTCTGAGGTAAAGAAAGAACAGCTTTGGGCATGGGCTATGCCCTGAAAGTGACCTTGGCAAGGGTTAGAAAAGCCTGGGTTCTCATGCAGCTCCCCTTGGCTCCTGGCAACTTGTCCCTTTGTTTTGCCAATCAAACTGAGCCACCCTTCCTAGTTCAGAATCCACTGTTGACATAAATATTGACTTGAAGGGTTAAGAAAACCACTCTCTAGATGAACAGAAACTTCCTGGAATAGTGCGCAAAACAGCAAGACCACCTCTCAACCAAAAAAAAAGAAAGGGGGGGGGGGAGAGAGAGAGAGAAAGGACTGCCCACTTTGTTGTGTGCTAGCCCTAACATCCCTATTTGATTTCATATGTATAGGCTGGCCAAAGAACTAAATAGGATGAGCATATCATTTTGGAAAGACAGGCTAAGGAAGCAAGGCCATACAAACTGGCCAAATGCCTGCCCTGGGTTATGAGGTGTCTGGGCAGTGCCCACTAATTACAAGTTCCTCCTGCTTGCTAGACTCCTAAGTAGCTGCTGAAAGCGCTATCCACTTTACAAATGGGAAAAAAGCCTGGAACACAGGCACCCTTGGCCCCTAGGTGGAGGGGCTGGGGGGCATCTACCCTGGCTGCTCCTGGCTGAGTTTATCTTCACGGGCATGGCCGGAAAAGAATCAGCATTCTTGGGCTTTTGACTTGAAGAAACTTAATGACTAAGCCAGGCGCGTCCTGGGGACTCCCTACCCTCGAAGTTCTAACACCCGACGAGATTTCCAAGTTAGGAGGAAAGCCCCACTTACCTTCTGGCTTTGGCCAAAACCGGGATTTCTCAGAGGGTTGGGGGCCAATCCGAGGCCATAAATCTCGGAAAGCCTTTACCGTTTTACAAGGGAGTCCTGGGGGCGGGGGGGCTGCCCTTGTGGCTCTAGAGGTCTATTTACAACTCAGCCCAAATCTCCACGTTAATGGACCTGGGATAATGGTGTTTACTTTACCGCGATAAAGCGCTCAGCTTCCTGGGGGAGCGGCTGTAAAATGTCCCTTTGGAAGGGGTATAAGGGGGCGCTGTAAAAGCGGGCGCTGGAAGGGCGGGGGCATCGGGTTCTCTTCCGCCGGCCCCTGCCCTCCACCCCCGAGCAGCCCAGGCCTCATAGGCGAGCACGGTTCCCACATAAATCACCAGCGCCAGAGTCTCGGGAAAAGGCGCATTTTTCATTGCTGGCTGCAGGGCAACTCCGGACAGCAAACGAGAAACAGAAGTTGTCTTTAGATAAACCGTTTACTGGAGCGCGCGTCCTGGCCGCGCGGTCCGCAGAGCACAGGGCGACCCTGGCCTGGCGCTGCGCCCCCCGCCAGCCGATCACCTCCCAGAGGGCCCCAAGAAACACCCAGATCTTGCGAATGGCTGGTCGCATGTTCTCCCCGTCGCCACCAGAGAGGAAGGGGCCGAGAGGCAAGGAAAGGGAGAAAGTCAAGAGTCTGGAAAAGCTGGAGAAGTGACGCGTTCGGAGACTTTGGAGTCCCAAGACCGGAGAGCCCAAGGCTGCATTTACCATCCACGCAAGTGGATCTGAGCAAGTGACTTTACCTCTCTGAGCTTCAGGAACCTTCAGTTGTAAAACATAAAATGCACTGCCCTCAGTCTGTGTTCAAAATTAACAGATTAAACCAAATGAGATTTGAATAACCCTTAAAGCCACAGTTATGAATCAGAGGTCCTTGGATGGACCTAGAGGAGTCCCAAGGGTTGCATATACCTTGGGCACTCTTCAGAGGGGAGGGTCCAGACCTATGTCAGGATCACAAATGAATGCTAAACTCCAAAACCTAGTTTTGCAGACAGCTTGCATGGTTAGAGTTCTGGCTCTGCATCTTGCTGGAGCTGTGAGATCTTGCTTAAGTTACTGAAGCTTCCTCCTCCTGTTTCCACTTCTGTAAAAAGGGATCATAGTTCCTAGTATCGTCCTGGACAGTGAAGTACTTGGCATGGTGGCTGGCACATAGTAAATGCTAATAAATGTTAGCTATAGTTACACACACATCAACCCCTAGCCCTGTCACAAAGACACTTGACTTTAAAAACAGAATATTCCAGGCCTAGAGTTTTCAAGCTGAAGACTGCCAGGATCCAAGAAACTCTAGTTGGCCCTGGGCACCAGTGGGGAGCTCACCCCCTGCTACATGGTGGCCTGGCCATGGCCTTTGGAAGGGATGGCAGTGGGTTGGGGTGCAAGCCGCATTTTGCTCCTGGGCATGCAGGAGGAGTGCTATGCACACCTAGGACAGGTACTGCTGGGCCGCTCCAATTTGGGGAGGTGCATCTAGCAGGGCTGCTGCCCTTTGAAGGCAGCTCTAACCCCAACAGGCGCCTGGGGCTTGGCCCTAATCCGGATTTGGAGGCCAAAGCTCTATGTCAGCTACCTTAGACTGGGGGCAGTCAAAGCAGCCGCTGCCCTGGGAGCTCCCGGTCTTGTTTATTTGTTGGCATTAGGACCTCAAGTTTGGAATCAGGACATTTGGAGAAAAGGGGTAGGGGCCCCAGGGAGCAGCCATATTCAGCCTGAAGGCTGCGGCTTCTTATTGCTGCAAACAAGTTTCCTTCCCTTCTAAGGTCAGAGGTCAGGGCTAAGGAGAAGCCCACTCCCCCATCCCTCCATGCCCATCCTGAGGTGTCCTCCAGCTCAGCACAGCTCCTCCCCTCCCAGCTCCCATCCATTAGTATAATCCCCTGTCCAAACAGTGTGGCTGGGAAGGCCAGACGTTTGGTGTAAACAGACGAGGGGACTATTCTAACGATATAAATAAAATAACCATTAATAGCACAAATTGTTCAATGATCTAGAGGCGGGGCACCCTGGGACTCCAGCCTCACTGGAGTTTGTGTACACACTGGACATCGCGCATTGGTCAGGTGAATGAGAAATTTCTCATCCTGGCAGAAATCTAACCCCAGAGCAGGTGAGGTCCCCGCAAGGACGTCAATGGGGACCTGGCTCCAAACATTCACAGGCCCTCCACACGCACACAGCTCTGGACAGACGCACAAAATGAGGTCTGGGTGTCGCTGCAGCCTCCGTTAACGTAATCGCCCCGGCCTGCCCCAAACACAGCAAAACTAAGGTGAACTCGGCTCTTCACAAAATCCTGCACTTGTGTGGCCAGCCACAGCCAAAGGGCGCCATTAGGCGCCATCAGGCCCCATCAGGCAGCCTCCGTGCCCACAAGGACCAGACCTCACACCCAGAAACGGAAACCCGTCAGCCTCCAGAAACTTGTCTGTGGGCTAATAATAATAAACTAACATTTATTGAGCCGTTCATTGTGCCAAGCACCATGCTGAGTGATCCACAGAGGTAAACTCCTCTAATCTTCAGCAACCTATGAGGTAAGTGCCTTTAGTATTCCCAATTCTACAAATCAGAAAAGCAGAAACATCGGAGAGGTTAAAGAATTTGCCCAAAGAGCTAGTGAAGGCAGGATCTGAATCAACAACTCTTCCTTAGGAGCACACAGCACATGCCCAAGACACAGGTGCTTGCTCAGATTCCAATGTGCAGGTTTCCAAAGTCTGAAGCTGAACTCCAGCTCATAAGCCCCATGGGGCTGGAGTGCACTGGTTTCCCACAGGAAGGTCCTAGTTCACCCAGGCACGCCGCAGTGGTGTCTAACTCACAGTCCTGAAAGTCTTGCACCCACCCCTTACTTGCTTCCTGACCTTGGACAAGTGATTTCTTTTCTGCCAGCCTCGATTTTCATGACTATAAGGGGGCGGGGGGCAAAATGATACTTGTGTGTGGAACTTTCAGTTCACCCATGGCAAGTTTATCATCATCATTAGCATTAACTGGACACTAGGCAGGATGGAGAGCTGACAGCCCCATACTAAAGGGAAAGAGAAGGACCAAGGTAGGAGAAAGGAAGCAGCTTTAAGGGGGGTGATCAGAGGCCAAGGAAGAGAGGGGAGGAGAAGAGTGAGGAGAGGAGGGGAGGGTCTCCACCCCACCAGCCATGTTTATTGTCAAGGCTGATTCCAGTCAATCCTGTCACAAGGCACATTCTTCTCAGGGCTGTGAACCACTGCCTGGGCCCTGCAGGAAGATTTGAGGAGGGGGAGGGCTGTTGATTATTGAGCAGGAATTCACAGGAGCAGAGAGAAAGGAGCCTGGGCAGTCTGGGCCTGCATGTGCACAGACTGGTAAATGGCTGGGGCTGCCCAGGGGAGGCAGAGAAGAGAAGAGAAGCTGAGTATTCAGGGCAAGGAACTTTAACAACCTTGGGCAACTTACCTCACCTCTCTGAGCCTCAGTTTCCTCCTCTGTGAAATGGTTATATTAATAAGGCCGGAGACAGCTATTGCAAGAAGCAGAAGTGATAACAATGGTGGACATGTAGCAAGAGTTTACAGCAGCCTGATGCTGTTTGGGATCTTCATACCCGTTAGCCACCTAATTCTCCCGAGAGGTCTATCAGTTTATGGAGGGTGGGAGCCCTTAACCACTGAGCCTATATGGTGCTTGTAGGAAAGCCATGAACAGTTGCTAGTATGATCCATATGGTCACTGGTGATGGGATTACTATTAATATTATTAACAGCTGTATTATTTTTACCATTATACTGCTTACAACCAGTCATAAGAAGTAGTCATCAACAGCTTCTTCACGGAAAAGGAAACAGGCTCAGAGTCAGAAAGTGACTTGTGTAAAATCACACAACAGGTCTGGGGCCCAAGCAGAGGTCAGAAACCAGGTGAATCTGAAAGTCAGACATTCTTAGTCACAACAGAAGGAAAAGGAGAGAAAGAGCAGTCCAGTGCATGTTGAGGTTCAGAGGCCTGGGTGGCAGAGGACACCCACCTCTGGGGTAGGTCCTGGGGCAGCTGATTTATTTGCATTCCATCAGGGACACTAATTGGCCAGATCTTTATCTAAACACGATAACAATGACATGAGACTGTGAGGATTTGTTTACAGCAGCTAAAAATGATGCCTTTGTGGGAGTGGGAAGCTGAGTCCGAAGGAGAGATTTGTTTGCTAGGCTACAGAGGGTGGAGAGTGACTGTTGAGCGGGTGAAGAGGCTAAAAGGAAGCTGTTGGTCATTTCTATTTCCAAAAATTCTCAGAATTTCCCAGAAATAAAGCACAAAATTTGATAATTAAACACTTTTTTTTTTCTAAGGAGGAAAGTGGAGTGCCTGGAAATTCTGCTCCCTGATCTGTGCTCAACTGGATAAGTTCACTGCTTCCCTGTCTGTGCCTAACAACACCTCTTACACCCTGCCCCGTCACCATTTCAAGAACCTTTTCTACTCACTTCTCTGCACAGAATGCTTGTAAACACTTTTCTTCCATCATTTCTTTTACTGTAGGCCTGTAAAGTTCACACCATTATTATCTTCTTTTGTAGGTGAGAAAACTGCTGTTTAATGAGATTGAAGGTCTGGCTCAAGATCACAAGACTTCAAAAGTAGTAAGACCTATCTCCAAACCTGGGTCTGGTAGACTCCAGGTCAGTGCTGTGGTCTAAGACAGAGACATGAAGTATGATTATAACTTAGAGAAAGCCTCATCTCCCTGGCCCCACCCCAAAGCCCACCCTTCTCACTCCCTTACACATGAATGTTCATGAGGTCTGTGTATCCATTCACATACATGCTTACTGGCTTACTGGTTGTGGGAGATGTAAACATTCACAAGTGCCCACATGCATGCTTACTTAGTGTGGGGGGCACAATATGTACACACACAAGCCACAGAGGCCACCCTCTCTACTATACTAATTTGGGGATATGGCAAAAAAAAAAAAAAAGCCTAAAAATGTTAAAAGGCCTAAATTGCAGAATATTTTAACATGGTTTTACTACTTTAAAGAACACACGGCCATTACAACTCTAGTAATAAAATTCATTTCCTCTTTCGCTTAGACAGTTCCTTATGGGATTGCTATGTACAAGACTAATTGTAATGATCCCTTAAATTACCTATATAGAATTAGTGCCTCTGATAATCCTGGAAGCTGATTTTCATCTTGGATCAGATAAACATTTATCTCCAAATCTCATGTCACTACCAGTAATCCACATTATTGTGGGAGGAAAAAAAGAGGAAGAGGAAGGAGAGGGAATGTGTACTGGTCACCACACGCTCTGAAAGATCAGAGCACTAATGTGGCATCTACATTTATGGGGGTTCCTGAGTGCCTTCTTCCCCATGCCTGTCCACATATGCACACACTATTCACACAGGAAAACACCCTCCTCTTCATTCAAAGAGAAAGAAAAGTCTGTAGAAATATATACAGAGGGTGCCAAAAAAGTGTATACACATTTTAAGAAAGGAAAAAACTGTACTAAAATCGTAATATTCAATATATACTGACAAAAAAAAGATGAATACAAGTCAAATTGAGTGCCTCTTATAATTGTGGAAGTCAAATGTGACTTGAATATTACAAATTTAACAGTTTTTTCTTCTTAAAATGTGTATGGGCAGAGCCTGTGGCTCAAAGGAGTAGGGCGCCAGCCCCATATGCCGGAGGTGGCCAGTTCAAAACCCAGCCCCAGCCAAAAAACTGCAAAAAATAAAGAAAGAAAGAAAGAAAATAAAAAATAAATGTGTATGTATACACTTAGGCACCCTCTGTATACCAGACCTTCATCCACCTGTTGGATCCATGCTTCTCAGTGTGTTGCAACTGCTACCAATCTCCGAAATGCGGTCGTTGATGGAAGATGGTAAAAGGGTAGAGCAGCAGTTCTCAACTTCTTGAGCCACAAGAACTGTATAAAAGGGCCGTGGCATTAGGAAGGTTGAGAACCACTGGGGTAGAGGGTAGCTGGCTGCCTACCATGCAGCTGAGGAGTCCAACTTCCAGGGGAGAAGGCCTCAGGCCCAGGCTCCTCTCAGGAGGCCCTTAACTCAGTGGCCACACTGACCAGCATTAGGGAGAGAGTAAGGGATTATGAATGGATCCAGAACAGCCACAGGGTGTTCAGTCCTTGCCCCCCCCAGCTGATGTGAGAAGCCAGGGACCCCACTATCCCTCAGATTTGACCTCTGCATTTTAAGTCAGTCCTTGAAATGCCTCAAGGCTAAACCACCCTCAGTCTAAAGCAGAACTGGAAGAAAAAAGGGGGGAAAGAATCTGCTCTCACCTGTGTGCAGCAGTGTGTGTAGGGGGGGTACTTGGCCTGGGAGCCCCCATCTGCTCTCAAGGGATGCCTGGGGCCGGGCCTCGTGGTCACCTCCATCTCTGCTCCAGTTCCCAACCTGACTACCACAATAGAAGGAAGCAGAGGCTCCTCCGGCTCTGCCTGAAGCGGGGATTTCCATAAGAAGGGCGGCCAAGGCTGTCACCTGGAGTCCCACAGACCAGCTCGGCCCGCAGCTTCCACAGAGTGGGGGCTGGGAGGTGGCAGAGGTCTTACTGGCTGGAGAACAGCAGAGAGGCGCTTCCCTTTCATAAAGCCCAAACATGCGTGGGCTTTTTAATGAGCAGCCCGGGAGCACAAGAAGCACAAGAGTGGGACGGGGAAGGGGCCAGGGGTTCCCAATAGGGTCCCAATTAGTCTGACTCCACCCTGTGCCGCCCTCCTGGACAATCCCGATTCCCTTCATATCAATCTCCAGTGGAGTCAGGATCAAAAAGCCTGAGAGCGGAGAGTGGAGGAGGTGGGAGGAGGAGAACAGGAGTGCAATAAGGAGGGGAGAGGAGGGAGTGACGGAAGGAGTGGGAGCTAAACAGGTGGGGAGGCGTAGAGCCCGAATGGGAAGGGAGCTGGGGAGAGCGGGAGGAGGTGCGGGAGAAAGGAAGTGGGGGAAGAGGAGTGAAGAAAAGGGGGGTGAGGAAGGGAAGAGTGGCAGAGTAAAAGGTGGGGTTCGAGAAAGAGAAAGGGGCCAAGAAGGGGAACAGACTGGCCAAAACAGTCGGGAAGGGAGTCCTGGGGTGCGGGCCTCAGAGGAACTGCAGGGTCCCTGGATGCCCGGGCCCCTGGAGAAGGTCCTCTCTCCTGTTGGGAGGAGTGTCGGGAGGTTGACGGGAGCTAGACAACCTAGAGGCAGGTTTGAGAACAAAGGCTCACTCAGCCGCGCAGAATGGCTAGGACTCCCCGACCCTCTTCGCCAGGGTCCCAGACCCTCGGCCGGAGGACGGAGACATCCAGGACAGAAAGCCCCGCGCCGCCGGCCCGGATCGGCCAGGATGCGCTTGGAGACGCCGCGCCCGTGGCGAGTAAGGCGGGATGAGGCTTGGCGGCCTTATGGCTGCGGAACCCCTGACCTCGATCTGACTCACGGCATTTCAGTAGGGCGAGTCTGTCAAGCACAGAGTCCTGGACAGAGCTCCTAGGACGTGTCACGCCATCTGAGCCCGGTGGCCCTGGGTCCTGGGGCGCCGCGCCCTCCTGGGGTCTCGGGTCTCGGTTCGCTCCAGGTCTGATCCCAGGCGGGTTCGGAGCAGGGCCCGTAGCCCCGGCCCCACCCCGCCTTCACATCCCCGCAGGGTCCGGTGAGCAGGGACTGTCACCCGGGGAGTGGTGATTATTGGGCGTCCCTGGAGCTTCGGGAGCCAAAGGCAAGTGGGCTGCTAGACTGAGAGAGCAAAGGTCCCGCCAAACCTGGGGAATCGCTCTCCTAGCGCCAAGCAAAGACCAGAACCTCCATGCTGGAAGCAGTGAGGGTTGGATCAGATGTTTCTTAAACAAGACTGTTGTAAACGTTGCCTCTCATGCCTTTTTCGTACTCGGACTGTTTGGAAGTGTTCACTCCAATGTGACCCCCAGAGAGAAGTGGGAAAAGCTTTGTACGACCTAGGAGGCCGAGATCTCATGGAGCCAGCCTGAGGTTGAGAGCGGAAATCGCCAAGAAGATAGCCCTGGAAGAGACACAAAGAATCTCTGCCTAGTGGAACCGAGAACCGCATCTCTCTCTTTCTCCTGTGCCGCTCCTTGATGAACACAGAGCAGGCAGGCTCTCTGGCTTACGAGAATTAATTCGCCAAAAACTGCAGCGAGTCTTCTAAGTCAGATTTTATTCAAGATCTATAGACATTGAAATTTCGATACATAACGTTAAACACGTAATAACAACCTAAAAAGTTAAGGAATGCATTCAGAATTTCAATTTAACCCCCAAGTTAAAACTGCTCACCGCACTCTCAAATAACACACGAATGCGGTACAAATAAATGTATACAGACGTCCTGCATTCAGACAGTTTTGTTTGAAAAAATATTGAATTGGTTTTCATTTGACAAGGTTGTCTTTTCAACATGAATGTTTTTATTGACAACTGGTTTTGGTGAAGAAGTTTTAGAGAGAAGCAGATACATCTAGACGGTAAAACTGCTCAGAAATCGAAACTGACATTCTCAGCAGTGACTTGTAATTTACCAGGGACTACAAAATTTACCGAATTTGAACTTTCTCCCCAAGAAAAGAAACGGTAGGTTTTTAGAAAACTCAGTTCTAAACAAAATCTAGAAAATTTTGCATTTATGCAAACACAAGCAAAACAAGTTAAATGCTCCTAACCGCATTTAAAAATCTCTTACAAAATAACTTCAACAAGAAAAAAATACTCTTAAGAAATTAGATCATTTTAATGCTTTCTAGGAGTGACCTATCCAGTTGACATTTCTTTAAAAGTGTAAAACATGTTCGTCCTTTGCACAATTAAAATGCAATTGCCTCTAGACTGTACAAAATTTTGCATAGCTTCTAACATCTCTCAACTAAAAACCAAACCAAACATACACACACCCCATCACCACCAGCAACAACAAATTAACAAAACTCCATTTAAAGTTGCTGATAAAGAAGACATTTTTTTCTCTTGTGCTAATTTTTTTTCTTTTTGCTAAAGTGTCTCATGTTATCTTTTTTACTACAGCGGTAAAAAAAAGATTTAAAAATTCACCTGAAATCTTATATCCTTGTGGCTAGCTTGAGTGTATCACAGGATGATTTTTCATGCTTTAATAGAAAAATCACTTCAAATTGTGGTGCTACATTTAGATTAGAAAGCCATGATAACTTTCAACATTTTTGTGGACATGTTTACATAATTAAGTGGCTGTTTGAACAGATGGAAGGAAACACGATAAGCAGTGGCATATATAAATTTATTAATAATCTGCATATTTTATATGTACATTAATTAAGCATGTTTGTGTAGAAAATAACACTTATGGGAACACTTTACAGGTTTAAAAAATTAAACATATTTTCATTTGATAATGTATGTATTGTAATATTTAGCACGAGATTTTTCTTTAAAAAAAAGGAACAATTTATGCATCTATATGGTGCTTCCCCGTCCTGGATTTGTCACCTTTTATTTAAGGGTGATCTTTAATCAGATATAGGAGGGGCGGAGAATTTGTATAAATTATGATGTGATGAAAGCGTACCAAGGCAGATAACATTCCATTAAAATAAAACCAAACGCTTCCATGGATGCAACCATATTTACTTTATCTGACAGTAATTAGCTAAACTGTCTGGAACGAAAACCTGTTATTAGTCGAACGCAGCTCGAGGATTTCAAAGATCCCCTTTTCAGACAAGAGAACGCAAACACCCCAGTAGGGATGGTAACTGGATACGTGTAGGAACTAGATCCCACACTCTGATAAGTGACTCCCGCGGAGACAACGCCTAGTGGGACTACCGCTTTTGCCTTTTCCTCCCAGATAGCTGGGCGCAGCTGGAGGCGTAAGCGGCAGACGATGTTGGGGGACAGGCCACAGGCCTGAGAAGGGAAGGCTACCTAAGATGGGACTGGCCTGGTGGGGACCCTTGCTGGGAAGCCCTGACACCAGGGAACCAGACCAACTAAAAAGAGCCTGCACAACCAGGAGAGGGCAGTTGGAGGCGATCCAAACCCCTGCTCTGGGAATAAAACTAAAATCAACCCCCAGGAACCCGGGAGCGGATGGAAATCCTCCGCGGCCAGCGTGCTGGGTCAGCACTGCGCGGGGCTGAGGAGAGAAAAGAGGGATGGGGCGTAGAAGCCTCCTACTAGGCCCTGTCACCTG
This sequence comes from Arctocebus calabarensis, assembly GCA_963573935.1. Lineage (NCBI taxonomy): Eukaryota > Metazoa > Chordata > Mammalia > Primates > Lorisidae > Arctocebus > Arctocebus calabarensis. Next base: position 36,114 of record CAUYON010018027.1, read on the forward strand.
CCCTCCTCACCGTCCGCCACCCCACGCTTGAGCCTGAACTGTTACGTGATAAAGGAGGCGTGTGGGCAGCCAGACGAGGATCAACTCGGTCAGGGCTCTCAGGAGAGCCTCAGTTGTGCCAGGCGGCCTGGCAGGGTAGTGGCTGCACAGGGATGTGGGGGACAGAGAGCCTGCATGGGCCCTGCTAGCGGGGAGGAGACAACCTTCTGTGCGCACAGAGAGAGCGAGCGAGCGACCTGGTGGGCTCTTTTGGCTGCAGCTGGTTTATGGGCGTTGTCTCGGCGGTCCGGCGTCTAAGGGGCACTTTATCCTGGTTCTAAGACCCGGATCCTCTGCGCTAGGTTTAGGTAAGGCCTAGAAGCCAAATAGCTGGGAAGAACAAAAAGCAAGAGAAACTCAGGCTTCAGTGGGAAAGGGAAGACAACGTTAGTTTCGACAGTTTTTGATTTTTTCTTTTTCTGAATCTTGAAATCAGCAAAGAGGCGAAGAAATTGGGAACCAGAAGGGAGCAGAATCATTCCCCCACCCTCACCCCCACACAGTTTTGCCTGGGGGTGGGGTGCCCTTTAGGGTGGGGGACTGGAGCTCAGTTTCCTTTTTGTGTGCGCACGGGCCACCAGCATGCACACACACTCAAGGTCTCCCACCCAATTGGGCCGCGCACTCACCCCCATCTTTGGATCTTTGTGCCTGAGCGCTTGAGATCCTCAGCAAAGCCAGGCACACTCTTCTTTCTGCAGACCCACGCCTGGGTTTGGAGACACCAGCCTTCTCCGGAGCCATCGATAGTTTCAGAATTTAAAGCAGAAAGACACTGGTGCCCCTGTAGCTAAAGAATGGTCGTCCAGGTGCAATGCCCTTTCCACCGATAGTCTCTCCCCACCACCCGGGGCCTGCCAATCTCCATATTCTCTGGCCCTCGTGCCTCCAGAGGCATCCTAGCTCCCCTGGCGGCCCCAGGGGCAGCTTCCCGCAACATTTCCGCTGCCTAGTGAAGAGCCCCGCCTCTCCCTCCTCCCGACGGGATGTTCTTCCTCTCCTCTGCCTTGGTCACCCACTCCCCTTGCGTTGAGGGACCCCGCATGCATGACAGCTCTCCTCTCTGGTCCCCACTCCCAGCCGGCGTCTGTCGCCGCTCGGGGGCGTTATCCACAGTCCTGCACCTTCCACCCGCCCCTTCCAATTGAGGCTGGCCATCTTGGCTGCCAAAGAATGGTTGGGGTGGCTGGAGCCAGACGAAGGGCGCCACGGTTTGGCCAAAACCAGTCCCTGTTTTTTTCAAGGCCAGCAGTGCACACGGTCTTTCCGTGGGCCTTAAAGCAGCACTGTTGCTCCTTACATGATGACAGGAAAAAGCCTATCGTGCAGGAAGAAGATGGTCCCTACCAGCATGAAGTTTCCGGAACCTCAGGGGACCCTACAGATTTCCCCAGAAAACAACCAGGGCCTCCAAGAGGCGCCAAAAGGCACGTGGGTAAAGAAATTGGAAAGGTGCATTGGAGAGTCAAGGCCTAGGATCCATCCTCAGGCTCAGGATTTCAAAAAGCAGAAAAGACACACACCACCACTAAGTCACCTCCCTTGTGAGGACAGATTCTGCTCTGAAAACCCTATGAGGCAAACCCAGTGTGTGCTAAATTCCAGCCACTTCACCATCAGTGCAGTCTAAAAACACTGCTTGACCTCTGACGCAGAATAGCCACAGCTGAAACAGACGGGGGGCTTAACAGTGGGCAGGCCCTGCCCTAAGCTCTTGGCATGTTTCGCTTCTTTTAACCCTAGCAACAACCTTGAAGAAGGTATGATTGTCTCCTTGTTATAGGTAAGGAATGCCCACGGCCACACTAACTACTAGCCTGTGGATTAGAACCAAGAGCCATCAAACACCAAAGTTTAGTAATAATGCCTTGATTCTCTTTCACATACCTGCTCTGTGCTGCCTCCGCTGCAAGAGTTACAAGGGCAAATGCAGCTGGCACCCTGCCCTAACCAGGGTGACCAGGCAGGCACACACAGCTATAGAACTAAGTGGGAAATGATAAGTGACACGGGCTGCAAACTTCAGAGGTGAGAGAGGACTTCCGGCTAGACGATCAGGGAGCGCTTCCTTGGAGGACGCAGTATTTGAGCAGTCTTGGTAAATAGCTTTCAGCTGATGGTGACAGGGACAGGAAAGATGTTCCAGATGGAGACAACAGCTTAAGCAAAGGCAACAAGGCGGAAACTGACATCCATAGGTAGATAAAACATTCCGTCTCTTGCAGATTCAGCGCCCGGTATTTACCGGCCAGGAATTTTTCTGCCGCCGCAGCAGCTAGAAAAAAATCACACTCTTGGGTCATCCTTCCCGGGTGTTGGTTCGTGGACAGCGACGTTCCCAAGACTGGTCCAGGTCGGCAAGATACAATCAGGCGAGGCAGTAAATTGGCGGTTCAAACACCCGGGTCAGTGCAGCCTCACCAGAAACCGCAAGGACTGCAGGACTCCACACCAGCCCGTGTCTATTTCTGGTAGCTCCGCGGCCTCCAACTTGGCAAAAGCGGGGGGCGTGGCTCTTGTGAGCCACAACCAATGGGGAGGGCGGCCGAGGAGCGAGCACCTCCCCCAGACGTGACGCAAAACCCCCGGACAGAGGCTTCTCAGCCCCGGCCCCAGTCCTTGCAGTGGCTGTAACAAAACCCAGACCCCCAGGTCCGGGCCAATGGAGGCAATTTAGACTGGAGTGGGACCGCGTCTGTCAAAAGCCGGACTCGGCAGCAGCAGCAGAGGCCAGAAAGAGAACTGGAGCCGCCGCTCTGCCTCCCCGCCCCCGCCGGGATTTATTGAGTATTTGGACTGGACAATTAAGTGGCCCTGATGATGTTACCAAGCCCGGTCACCTCCACCCCTTTCTCAGTCAAAGACATTTTGAATCTGGAGCAGCAGCAGCAGCACTTCCACGGTGCGCATTTACAGGCGGACTTGGAGCACCACTTCCACTCGGCGCCCTGCATGCTGGCAGCAGCTGAGGGGACGCAATTTTCTGACGGAGGGGAGGAGGACGAGGAAGAAGAGGGCGAGAAATTGTCCTATTTGAACTCACTAGCCTCAACCGACGGCCACGGGGATACCGGGCTCTGTCCCCAGAGCTATGTCCACACAGTCCTACGAGACTCGTGCAGCAGGCAGAAAGAACTTGAAGAGGAGCCCGAGGTCGTGCGGGACCGGAGCCAAAGTGAGTAGAGGGGGAAAGGAAACGCACTCGCACACCTGGAGCATTGGCGGAGCGCCCGCAAACAGCCCACAAACCTTACAGGCAAGGCTGTCTGTCCCTTTAACCTTTGATTGAGGGCATGCCTCCTCCTGGCCAAGGACAGTTCTACAAAGTGTAGGTACCTTCGAGGGAGCAGGGGTGGAGAGAGAAGGAGTGGTGACCCTGACAACTACTCGGACAGAAGGACGAAACGATGCAGCCCCTGAGGGACGGGAAAGTGGTTATTGCTGTCGTGAAGCTGATAGGCAACCCGGGGTTAGCTATTGAGTCTTAACAACTCTCCGTATTTTTGCTGTCCTCCCTCCAAGGGGGTATTCCCCCCAAACGGGCAGAAACCTGAATCTTGTTCCCTTTCCTTCTCTTAGGCCAGGGCAGCCACCCTCTCTTTTCCAGAAGGACAGCCCAAGCAAGTTGCGTCTCTAGCGTCCGCAGGGGTAGGAACTTTGTAGAGACCAGCTACTCTTTTCTGCTTGGAGCTCAGCTGTCCTTGAACCCTGGCAGAAAGGTGAGCAATGGTTGGACAGTGCACGGGAACACAGTCTCTTCTGTGCGACCATAGCTCTCTCTCTCCCCTGAGACGCTGGCTTTTTTTGAAAATTTGTGACGTTTTGCTTTGTGTTCTGCGCCCAGAATAGGGAACGCAGCGAACTTAGTCTGAGATCTTGATTGCTCACATCGGACGGGTCTTGAATTGGGTAGGCAGATGGGATAACCGAATAAAGCTCCCAAAGAAGTGTATCTGCAGGGACAGAATCAAAGAATCCCTTTCCCCAAGGGAAGGTTTAATGCGGCAGAGTCCAAGGCCCATCTATGGTCTGACAGCTTAAAATCAGCATGAAACTGTCTAAAATCAGTCGATCAAACCTCTTGTTCTCTGCAAGATCAAAGCTATTGGCATACACATTTGCATGTAGTAATTTATAAGCAAAAAATAATTTAAAAACAGTCCGTGGGCAAGGCACAAGCGTCACTCTCCGAACAAAGATTTTCGCGCAACCCATGCGCATCAGCCCCCTAATATCAACGCGCCTCACACCTTCAGCTATCTGTGGTGGAGTGGAAGGCAAATGAGTTTGCAAATACGGTAGTTAATATGTAGTTGCAAGCCTACATTCTGAAAATAGTCATTAGCACGTCGAGCCGCACATTTAATACAGGGTAATCTCTTCTCTCGCAGATGCTCAAGATCTAAATAAAAGCGCACTAACTCCCTCCCCACGGAACGTGCCTCCGCCGGCTGAGGGCGTTCTTTGGGTACTCGGGCTGTCTCAGGGTCCCAAGGCGCCAGGAGCCACAAACCTTCCAAAAAGTCCAGGCATTTACTACTGCACGCTCCGCGCCGCCACCAAAAGGGGCCAAGGTGCTCCAGGACAGGAGCCGCGGTGAGGCCAGGAACAGCTAAGGGACGCTGTTATTTTGCTTCTTCCGCAGAAAGCTGCCAGCTGAAGAAGCCTCTAGAGGCTGCCGGAGACTGCAAAGCTGCGGAGGAGAGCGAAAGACCGAAGCCGCGCAGCCGCCGGAAGCCCCGGGTCCTCTTCTCGCAAGCCCAGGTCTTCGAGCTGGAACGCAGGTTCAAGCAGCAGCGGTACCTATCGGCGCCTGAGCGCGAACATCTCGCCAGCAGCCTGAAGCTCACGTCCACGCAGGTGAAAATCTGGTTCCAGAATCGCAGGTACAAGTGCAAGAGACAGCGGCAGGACAAATCTCTGGAGCTGGGCGCACATGCGGCCCCACCGCCGCCGCGCCGCGTGGCAGTACCAGTGCTGGTGCGGGACGGCAAACCCTGCGTCACGCCCAGCGCGCAGGCCTACGGCGCGCCCTATAGCGTGGGCGCCAGCGCCTACTCATACAACAGCTTTCCTGCCTACGGCTATGGGAACTCGGCAGCCGCCGCAGCCGCAGCTGCTGCCGCCGCTGCAGCCGCGGCCTACAGTGGTAGCTACGGCTGTGCGTACCCGACCGGCGGCGGCAGCGGTGGAAGCGGGGTCTCGGCGGCGACCACCACTATGCAGCCTGCCTGCAGTGCGGCTGGAGGCGGCCCCTTTGTGAACGTGAGCAACCTGGGGGGCTTTGGCGGTGCGGGCGGAGCACAGCCCTTGCACCAGGGCACTGCAGCTGGGGCTGCGTGCGCTCAGGGCACCTTGCAGGGCATCCGAGCCTGGTAGGAACTGGGCAGGTCACACGGCAGGCGCCCCGCCGCAGCCTGGCACCTTGGGACTGAAACGCGAGAAAGGCCGGACCCAAGGGTCAGGTCCCCTCGTTAAAAAAAAAAAAAAGAAAGAAAGAAAGAAAGAAAGAAAATACACATCTTGCTTCCCAGGAGTCTGGATCACAGCTTAGTAGAGACCTGGGGAGGCGGGTTCCGGGGCGAGGAGGATGCAGGGATCCGGTAGCCTGGACTGTCTCTGAGGCAGAAATGGGAGCTGGGCGCCGGGGAAGATGACAGCCCCCAACCCTAGCAGCGAGGGGGGGTTCAGGAGGCTGGTGACTCTGGCTGCCGTTTGGTTCTTCCAAAGTGAGAAGGGCTTCTCTCCCTTGGCCTTACCTCGGCCTCTGGGAAGCGTTGGCAGGGAACCCAAGGACAAAAAGTTTTAAAAGCATGGAGAGAAAAATGAGGGTCGTGGCTCAAGAAATACCAAGTCCTGGAGATCCTCTGCCTACTTTGCGGTCCTGGAACACCACGCCACAGTCCATTTTGGCTTCCCAACTGCCTCCCCGCCGCAGCGGATACCTTGGCTCGGACCTCCAGATTGCTGGGCGGGGAACGCAGAAAGAACTCTTCAGGAAAACCAGGCCAGAGAGATCCAAATTGGGGGCGGGGGGCACTGAACAAATCCGGGACCTGGCAGCCCACTGGAGGTGTTAACGGGTTTCCTTTTTGTTTCATATTCTGTATTCAGCACACATTATCTCTATGTATAACTATATCGACACACCGTGTACACACACGCTGCCATACACTACAGGATTCAATAAACAAGGTGCAATATTTCCAAACGGTTGGCCGGCTATAGACTTCGCTTAGCCCCAAAGAGTGGAAGGATCCTTTAAATAGGAGGGAAAGGAAGAAAAAGGTGCGAGGGGGAAAGCGTTCCTCCTTGGGTGATTGTAGGCCCGGTCGCCCCTGAGCCAGGCCCCAGGCTGCAAGTCCGGTCTCTCCATGGCTTTGTTCATTAATTTCTATTTGCTTTTGTAGAGAGGACAGGTTGGACACTTAGGGTTGGGGCCCCGGCCTTTGCAATCCCCCCAGATTTACCCAGATGTTTGGATTAGCCGTCTGGACCCAAGTTAGGGCAAGGCTGAGACTCTGCCTCATCTAGAGGGTCTCCAGGAAAGGTAAACCTCTCCCGCCGGCCCAACGCAGGCAGTGCGAAGGCTGTTCCTTCCTCGGCTACCGCCCTGGCTTCCAGGACGCCCAGAGGCTCTATCCTGAGCCCGGCTGTGGCTAGGCTCTCCCCCTCTGCCGCCCTCCCTTCTCCCCCGGAGGCCGCGGCTTTATGTGGCTCCTTGTCACTTGCGGAGAATGCCTGTGCAAGGCCTGTGCTGCCACACGGCCGATTGTGAGCGTGCCAAGGCGGGTGAATGGAGAGGCCTCAGAGCGCCGCGCCATTGTGGGGCCGGGCCTGGCTGAAAGGCGGCTCCAGGCCGGGAAGGTGCGGAAAGAATGGCTTTTTATTGGAGTCCAGAACAAAAGGTGTGGTAGGAAGGCGAGGTCCCCTGCGTGAACAAAAACCCCAGCGCGTCGGATTGACGTCCCCCCCGAGCTCCCCATTGCTTCTCAGAGCGGGGGCTTTGTGCTGCAGTCTGTTCAACAGAGGGACGGAGAAATGCGCGGGGGTTTTGTTCCCCACTTTTTGTGCACTAGGGGAGGGAGCGGCAAGGGGGACGGGACTGGGCGGGCAGCAGGGAGGGGCGCGCTGATTAGGCCAGGCCGTCTGGGGCCCTGAGACGTTCAGCGGGAGTCGGCGGCCTGAATGCAGGGTCATTATTGCTACAAGTTTAGCAATTTCGCCCTTACTGGAGGGGGTGGGGCTGCTAGGTTGCTGGGGGCCGCCCGGCTGGGGAGCCAGAGAGACGCAAGGGGGAGGAAGAAAAAGGAGGAAGGAGGGAGGCCGGTCCGCAGGCAAAGGAGCTCCTCCATCCCTCCCTGCCTGCCCCAAGCCCTCTGACCGCCCAGGATGCGACTTGGACACATGCAAAGGGCGGGAGGCCTGAGAAATGGCGCTTGGGGGGTGGGGAAGACCCTTCTCCCCAGGCTCTCATGCAGTGGAAATACCCTGCAGCCCAGCGTGAACTAGTGCACCAGTCTGCTGGTTCCTGAGCTCCTCTCTGCCTTCTCTCTCGCCCTAGAGCTGGGACACAGCCTACCACCACCACCACCAACCACCAGCTTGACGCCTCTAAGTCCCCTTCCTGGCGAACTTGCCTTCTGGAGCCATTATTTTCCGTTATCTTTGCTTAGGCTAATGGCTAGAGAGGAAATTCTGGTTCCCTACCCTCTCCTCCCTATCTTCAGGAGCTAAAGACTCATTCATTTATCCATTCCACTATGTACACTGAGCGCTTACTATACACATGACTCACTTGCACTGTTCTGGATGCTTCTGATGGAAGGGAACAAAACCAGTGTCCATAGACACACGGAGTTTAATTTCAGGCAGGTGTTGAGGGGGCGACAACAGTCAAATAAATGTAAAAATAGATTAATTCTAAAAAAGGAAATCGAACAAAATGCTGGGAGTGGGGTGTCCTTTGGAGTGGGTGGTCTGAGAAAGCCTGTTGAGGAGATTACATCTAAGTTGATGCCTGAATGACAAGAAGGAAGCCCATCCAAATAGGACTTTGCTTCATTCCTCTGCACACCCCTCTGTCTGGAATCCCCTTCCACTCTCATCCTTCTGGTGACCTCTTGCTTCTCCTTCAAGGCCAAGCTCCTTTCCTGAACCACCCAAGGAGAGGTAATCATTCCTCATTTGTGCCATCAGACTGTTAGGTACTTTCCAATATTATAACATGGTATCTACAAAGATTTCTTTTTCTCTCTCCGCATGAGCTCATGGAGGGCCAGGATACCTCAGTAGGAGCTCATGGGGCCAGTTGGGGGATGCCTCTTCCTCGTACTCCAGGGTCTGTAGATCACCTGGTGCTGTTGAGCAGCAGCCTCGGGTGCTGGCTGAGAGAGAAATGCTGAGGCAGACCCTTGGCTCCCCTGAGCCTAGCCAGGACCTCCGAAATCCATACCAAACCCATAGAAGGTCATGCCTTCTCTGCCTCATGACACAGCTTAGGGACATGGCTCCTCCCCCTCCACCAATATTGTACATCACTGTACATCTCAAAACCTAGGATAGATAGGAGGCTGAGAACTTGCTGAACACTTTGACACCAGGACACAAAGTTTGGGAATTGGGAAGGACTTGGAAATAGGGAAGAGATAGGTGGAGCTGGAAAACTAGGATGTCTGAGATAAATCCAGGACTTGCATCTGAGATTCAACTCAACTTCCCCTACATTTGCTAGGTACAATAGTAGATAAACTAGATCCAGAGCCCAGTGACACTACCCTGAGCCCACAGCACTCACTCCCCACACAGGATTTCTGCACCTGCACTCTAGCAGCTGAAGTCTCTGGGAGCTGTGGCCCTTTCTACCCTTAGGGTTTCTTAAGTAAGCAACTCCTTTTTCTCCAATCCGGTTCCTTATCCTGTTGGGCCTTGGACTCTCAATGCCCCTAACACCAGATCCTCACTTTACTTGCTGGCTTCCTCCCAGCCCACATTGGTCTTCATTCTGCATCCTCTCCTGTTTTGGAAAAGAGATGTGTGAGCCTCATAGAGGAAACAGAGCTGATTTTGTGGTTTGGCTTCCGCCAGGTTTGCGTGTCTTGAGATATTTTTTAAAGCCAACCTGGACCAGCCCATTCAGTACCCTTCTCCAGAGCCTGGAGTTTCCAGGTATAAATAGCTCCCATCAACTTCATCACTTTGTTGAAGGATTTCTGTACTGCTCATTGCTGAGGTTCCAGGGTTGTGACCATTTGAGAGTGAAATCCCTTGACCATAGCTTTCTCCTCATTGGGCTCCTTCCCTACGGAAAAGATTCCCTCCTGGGACTGCTTCCTCATTAGATTGTCTTGTGAGCCAAGAGGAATTATAAAATCCAGGCTGGCCACAGTGGTTTACACCTGTAATCCTAGCACTCTGAGAGGCCGAGGCAGGCTCAGGTATCCTGAGCAAGAGCTAGACCCCCATCTCTAAAAATATATAGAGTCATTGTGGTGGGTGCCTGTAGTCCCAGCTACTTAAGAGGCAGAGGCAAGAGGAACACTTGAGCCTAAAAGTTTGAGGTAGTTGTGAGCTATGATGCTGTGGCACTCTACTGAGGGTGACTCTGAGTGAGACTCTGTCTCAAAAGAAAAAAAAGAGAGAGAGAGAGAAATTATAAGATCCTGGCAGGGCTCCTAAAGACTCTTGAAACTTTGAGCATGACAAGTTGTTCCTCTGAGTTTTGAGCATCATGAGTGAACTATGTGATTTCTTTCTTTCTTTCTTTCTTTTTTGTGGAGACAAGAGTCTCACTCTATCACCCTCTGTAGAGTACGTGGAGTCACAGCTCACAGCAACCTCCAGCTCTTGGGCTTAAGAGATTCTCTTGCCTCAGCCTCCCAAGTAGCTGGGACTACAGGCGCCCACCACAGTGCCCAGCTAATTTTTGATGCAGTTCGGCCGGAGCTGGGTTTGAAGCCACAGCCCCCCGTATATGGGGTCGGCGCCCTACTGGCTGAGCTACAGGCGCCGCCCTGAACTATATGATTTCAAAGACCACTTTGGCTCAAACTCTTCTTACTTCCCTGGTTGAATGTATAACCCTTCCCCACTAGTGACCCTCTTCAGCACTAGACTATGGAATAGGTTTTATTTTTATTTTATTTATTTATTTGAGACAGAGCTTCAGTTTGTCACCCTCTGTAGAGTGCCATGGTGTCCTACCTCACAGCAACCTCAAACTCTTGGGCTCAAGTGATTATCTTGCCTTAGACTCCCAAGTAGTTGGGACTACAGGCCCCCACCACAACACATAGACATTTTTAGAGATGGGGGGTCTTGGTCTAGCTCAGGCTGGTCTCATACTGATGAGCTCAGGTGATACTCCGCGCCCCTTGACCTCCCAGAGTGCTGGGATTACAGGTGTGAGCCACGACCCTTGCCGTTATGTGGAATAGGTTTTAGATGGTAAGTGTTTTTTTTTCTTGCAGAACCTGACCTGAGGAGTTGAGAGGAATCAGACTGCCTCCTTTCTTTCTTTCTTTTTTTTTTTTTTATAATTTTATTAAATCATAAATGTGTACATTAGTGCAATTATGGGGCACAATGTGCTGACTTAATATACAATCTGAAATGTTCTCATCTCAGACTTCCTCCTTTTTATTATAATAATCTTAGAGCTGCCAAACCCAGCAGTAGAGACCTTGAATTAGTTAGAAACGTTTCTCCTCAAAAAATGAGTATGCTTAGAGCACCTCTCTTAGGTTTTTTTTTTTTTTTTAACTTGCGGTAAAATGCACAAATATGAACTGTACGACACAGTGACTATTTGTTATGTAAACACTCGTGTACCGGTGATCTTGACATTGAAAATTAAGTGAGATGATCCCTGTATAATTAGCTTAACGCAGGGCCTGATACTCTTCAGGCCCAGCATCAATGTTATAGGCTAGGCCAGTGCTAGGCTGTGTGTTTGCTGAGGGCCAGAACGCTATCCTGCCCTGGACACATTCCCAGGTCCACGGGGTGAGGGGACGAGAGGACAGAGGGGCCACGCGAGGATGCAGAACTCCCGACAGCGAGGGGCGCGCGTTCGGACGGAGGCCTGGAGAGCCCTAGCGCGTAAGTCCGAGGCAGGTGGTTGCGGGGCGGGGCCTTCGCGACTTCTACCTCAGCTGCGACTGCGGGATTCCACTGAAGGGGAAGGTCAAAGAACCGTCCAGGCGGAGCCACTAGCCCGTCATTACCGAGGAGAACCGCCTAGCCCCACTCTGCAAGACTCCTCCTGGGTTCCCCCGGGAGGACTATCCTGGGGCCCGGCGTCTCCGCCCAGGTGGGGCGCGTGGGCGGGCGCTTCCCAGGAGAACGCGCCCGGGAGGCGGGGAGGTTCGAGGCCTCCGCCGCAGCCGCCGCTCCTTCGCTCTACAGTTCAGGGCGCCAGCGCGGACTTTCCGGGGGCCTTTTCCTAACTAAAAAGCCCAAGCCCCCGAAGGTCTGAGATTGTCCGTGACTGGGCAGAGTTCAGGGGGCGGGCGGGGCAGCCTGACTCCACCATGAAGAGGAAGGATCCTCTGAACCGCCGCGGGTACCTCAGGTGCCGCGGGCCAGCGCTGCCTTCCAGGCAGGGTCAGGGTGGTCAGAGCCCGCCGGGCAGGGAGTGCGCTGGCGAGCCGAGACCCCAAACTGGAAGGGCCGGCCATCCTGACCATCGCGACCTGGGCATGGAGCCAGGTAGGACATCCTGGGTGGGGTTTGGGGAGTCTGTAGGAAGTCCTGAGCAGGCGTCAGGGAAAGCGGGTACTGATCTCAGAAATGCGTTTGCTTTGTCGAAAGGACAAAAGACGCCTCCTCCCCAACCTAGACTGTAAGTCATAGATTAATATCAGCAAAGTTTTCTAGAGGGGAGTTTAGTAAACTTCTTATTGAAGTCTGAGTTACAGAAAAGCATAAGAATGCAGCACCTCAATCTTTATAAACCGTGCTCCTAACACCCAGGCGAAGAAACAGAACGTTACCAGCCCGGGAAGTCCCCTGATGCGCTTTTCTCATCCCACCGCTACAGCCGCCGGCAGCTCCAGCTCCGGCGGCTGACAGTCTGTTAGTAGTGCCTGTCTGGGGACACTGTATAAATGGAATCACAGTACGCACTCTTCGTGTGCCTGGCTTCTTTCATTTATGAGATTTGTCCATATTCCTGTGTGTAATTGTAGGTCATTCATTTAAAATAGGGTATTCCATTGTGTGAATACACCATGATGAACTTACCCTTTCAGCTCTTCACAGGCACTTAGATCATTTCTTGGCCTTGGTTGTTGTGAACAGTGCCGCTACAAACATTCTAGAGCAGTGGCCTGTAGAAATACCTGTGTTGACTAATATAGAAGCCACTAGTCATAGGTGGCTTTTAGGCACTGGAAATGTGACGAGTGTAATTGATTTTTTTTTTTTTTTTTGAGTGAGAGAGAGAGAGAGTCTAACTCTGTTGCCCCTTGCTAGAATGCTGTGGTGTTAGCCTCAAAGCAACCTCAGCAACACAGCAACCTCAAAGTCCTGGGTTCAAGCTATCCTCCTGCCTGAGCCTCTCAAGTAGCTGGGACTACAGGTGCCTGCCACAAGGTCCTGCTATTTTTAGTAGAGATGGGGTCTGGCTCTTGCTCAGGCTGATCTCCAACTCCTGAGCTCAAGGGATCCTTCCACCTCAGCCTTCCAGAGTGCTAGGATTACAGATGTGAGCCACCACCCTGGCTGAAGAACTGAATTTTTAGTTTTCTAAAATTACAAATAATTTAAATAAAAATAACCACATATGGCTAGAGCTACTGTATTGAACAGCACAATCCTAGTTCCAGTTTTTGGTGATGTAATACACTTTTCTATTCAGGGATACAATCCCTATGTCATAGAGAAGAATATCCACTTTAACAGATTCTGCCAAGCAGTTTTCTACAATTGGTTTTACCAATTTACACTGTAGCACTACACATTCCCCAACACTTGGTGTTTTTATTTCATTTCTCTTTCATTTTAGCTACTCTGGTAAGTGTGTAGTTTAAAAAGACTTTTTGTTCACTTTTATGTAAATTTATGAACTTGCCATTTAGTCATAGCAAAGATGATGATAATGAGAGCTGAGGGTTTTCTTGGAGACTGAGACGCTGTATGAGTCTGAAGCTTACCCCACCCCGCAGTCCAACCTTCCCCCAAGGAGGAGATTTCTCCCTTAGGAACTGGACCTAGGGCATTAGCAGGACATGCGGGAAGGGACTGTGCGCTTGGAGGTTATCCACCCCCCATAGCTCTTGTTATTTTATGCCTTCTTAAAACCAGTGTTGCTCTTCCTTTCCTCATCCTCTGGGTATGTCTCATCAGAGGACACAGTGAGTTTGCTTAGCAGGCTGCAACCACGGCAGAGAAACCAGGCTTTGTTCTGGCTGTAATTTTAGTTTGTGGCTTGACTCTGCCATGTACAAAACAGCATTAACAATCTGTGGGTGTGCTACCCCCCTGGCTTGCTGAGAAGCAAAGTCAGTCCTGCTAAGACAGCAGAGGGAATTCCTACTATGTGTCTGAGTGTGTGCTGCTTTGGAGACACTCTCTCTCATCTTCAGAATAACCCTAAGTTAAGTGTTCCTTGTTTACACATGAAGAAACTGACACATAGAAGTAAAGTCACTCTCCCCAAGGCCCACAGCTAGAGCTACTACTACTAGCTCTAGCTCTAGGACTTTTCAACCAGTACCACTGAGAACATTTCTTATATTTTCTAGCTCTCTTCTCTGGGTAAACAAAGCTCTCACTGGTATAGATCTTGAAATTCTGGATCAAATTATGTGCCTCTGCTCTGCCTCCCTTTGGATGGGTCTAGACTGATCTTTGACTATTTGTGTGTTGGCAATTAAGCAAAGGAAGTGTTTGTTATATCGTATTACCTATGGAATTCACTGAAGCAGAAGTTCTTGAAAAGTTGTATACAAACAGCTTTTTCTTGGGGGTGGGGAAACAAACTGAACATGTTTTAAACTCATCACTGGAACTTGTTGCTTTAAAGTATCTCAAAGTAAGTTATTTTGTTAAGTGAAAGATCCCTTTGAAATATAAATAATAACCTCATCTTTGTTTTTTAAGTTTAGGATTTCAAGTATTAAAAAAGAATGATGAATGACTCAAGATTATATTTCATTTCCTGGTTCACTGAGAAGGGTTATCAAAGTTTTCCCTGCACTATCTTGGAAGTGTGGTCTCTGGGAGAAACACAGATTAGTTTTCAATCCAGATGACAAGTAACCTGTTGTAGAAACCTGTTGCCGCTGTGGCTCCGGGTGGGTCAGGCTTAGTTAGCTTCCACGCGTTTTGCAGTTCTTGATCACCCAGTGAGCCTCTCCCAGATAGGCCTCAGGAATCAAATGGATAATCACATTTGATAACCTTTAAGGTCCCTTCCAGACCTGAGATTCTTTAAGTTAAACTTGTTACATGCCTATAGATTCAGCTATAGATTTCAGTGAAGAATCATCAAAGTCCAACTCTTTCTGATGCTGACTTCTGTCTGTAGCATCCTGGGCAAGACATTGCCTGGTGTCTCCTGAACACCATCTGTGGGAGATCCATACAGCTCTCTGCTCCATAAGTGCAAGGAAATTCTGTCTCATGTTCATCTAGAATCTGCCTTTGTGCAGCTTCAATCAGTGGCTGCCCCTGTTCCCACAGATGTCTGCTCCTTCTGTATGTCAGCTCTTCATGTGTTTAAAGCTAGCCATTGAATTCTGTGTAGACCTTCTCTTCTCCAGGTGAAATAACCTTAGTTTCTTTGACTGTCCCCAGCCCATTCTCTGGTGAGTATTCTCTAGCTCAGTGGTTCTCAACCTTCCTAATGCTGCCATGTATTTTCATTGTTACAAAGGGGTCATGACCCACAGGTTGAGAGCCGCTGCTCTAGCTCCATGGTCTCTTCTGTGCCTGGAGTGTCTGGTGTAGCCTCACAGGAGCCTCCACCACAAGCCTTTGAACTTGCCTGTCTAGCCTCCACCACTCTTGTAAGAAGACTGCATTTGGGTTTTTATTCCTTAATCTTCAGAGGAATAAGTCCCATTCTTCTCTCTAAAGGTAACACTCACCCTTAAAGTCTAATTTCTTTGCTATTTCTAGAAATAATCCTTCTAAAATTTGAGTTCTGAGGTTCCCCCTATCCTGCTATTTAATATTCTCTACCTTTCTCTTCCTTTTCACTCTCAAACATGTAGCAATCTTTAGTGCCCTTTCTTCAAATACCATCTTTCTACTTTCTGGTCAGATTTCTGAATACCTACTCAGCAGATCTTTCCCACTCCTCAGTCTAACTGATGCTTACTTCCTAGGTAGCCCACATTGATGCTTTCCTACTGCCTTAGTCCCCAGTCCAGTTCTCCAGAGGAGTCACTGTCCTGCTCTTCCCTCTAATTATCTAAGCCTCATTCTCTGAGGTCAGCACTGGTCAAATGGCTTCTCCTCAGGGTTATCCTTTATTACTTCTCTTCAACCTTTGTCATAATGACTTTTTTCCTGGAAAGTCTTATTGTGGTTTTGACACCCTGTACTTCCTAATCATTTCCTTTCACAAATTCAGTCTTCCTTCTCTAGTCCCACTTAATGGAACTCTCCAACTCTTGGTAACTTCTCTACACCCTAGCAGTCCTAAAGCTACTCATTATACCATGTCAACTATCACTTTTATGTGAGGGGCCTCTGGATCTATAGCTTTAGCCTTGGTTTTCCCCTAATCTCGTTCTATCTGTGCGTACCATTGTCATCTCAAGTTCATCACCATTCCCTGAAACTGCTCACGTCTCAACCTCTGCAAGTGGCAGCATCTTGCCTTATTTTCTTCCCTTTGTTTGGAACCAATCAGTTAACAAATTATTTCCCTGGGGGGTCTCTGTTTACTTAGAGAAGAAGAAGTGGGAGAACTAACATGGACTGGGCATTTCAGGCACTGGGTTCTACATAGCCTGTCACATTTCATATTAGAACCATCCTGAAAAGTAAATGCTATTATCATCAGGTCACAGATTAGAAATAAAATTTTGAAAATGTAAATGCCTGTTCAATATCATCCAGCTCTGAGGTGACAGAATCCAGGGTTCAAATCAAGGTCTGTCTGATGCTAAAACCTAAGCACTTTACTATTATGTCCTCCTAACTTGTCTCTTTGGCTTAGGTGTATCTGATAAACCTCATCCTTATACAGGCACCAGATTCATTTTCCCCAAATGCTTTCTACTCAAACATCTCCGTAGTTTTCAAACATACTATGGCTTCTCAACTGTGCATAGGATCAAACATACACTCAAGACCACTAGTGAACGCTCATTACTTTGCCTAGTCAACCAAATTTCTCATTTGTTTTTTGATGATCTATGTACTATCCTTCCCCTTATCTCTTCTCTTCTCTTCTCCTTTATCTACCATGCCCATTCCTAGGAAAAACTCTTAGTTCCTCCTAGTCAACTCCTCCTACCTTTAAGTCAAGATCCTCCTAATTATGAAATCTCTTCCAGCAAGCATAGCCCACAGCAATCACACATTTTCTGAATGTGGAGGGAATGGCCTCATTTGCAAGACTCTTATGATCCAAATGGTTTTATTTGGTGTCTCATTATTTCCATTCATAATTAGAAAATAGGCTTCTTCAGAGTTAGGGTTAGGGTTTTTGTTGGGTTTTCTTTTTTGGAGGGGGATTGTTTTGCTTTTTAAGAATGAGGGTCTTGCTTCATCTCCCAGACTAGGGTGCAGTGGTCTGATCATAGTTGATTATAAAGCTCAAACTTCTGGGCTCCTGCCTCAACCTCCTGAGTAGCTGGAACTACAGAAGGGTGCCACCATGTTGGCTGATTTTTTTTTTTAGAGTGGGCACTTACTATGTTGCCTAAGCTGGTCTTGAACTCCTGGCCTCAACCATTCCTCCCACCTTGGTTTCCCAAAGTGTTAGGATTTCAGGCATGAGCCACCACACCTGGCCTCAAGGATCATGTTTTATGATTCCTTTGTATTACTCTCAGAGATGGATATAGATGACATAATTTAGAAGAAAAACATTAGAAAAGTATTAAGTACAATATAAATGAAGTCTATCGCTCTTAATATTACTAATGTTATAAACATGGCAGACTTTATTGTCTGGTTGGAAATATGCACAGTTTCAGCCAACAACAGATATTTGAGGGATTTCATAAGTAAGGCAGACCCATGGGTCCTTTTCTGTTTCTTGAACACTGTCTCACTCCTCCAGCTTTCTTTTGGCACTGTAATCCAGTGCTCAACATGGCTGGATGTTTGACAAAAGAATGAACAGTGGAGATATGACTAGGGACAAACGTTGGCATTGTCCTGTTTCCCATTCCTTTGAGATTCCCTTCCTGCTTCTCTAGGTGGAATGAGAGCATGTCAGAGCTAGGAGGGTTCCATCCAACCTCCCTATTTTAAAGATGAGAAAATCAACCTAGAGAGAACGTCTGTCCCCAGCTCACCTGGCCCCTTGGTGGCCTGCAGCTTCTGAAGCACAATCCAGTTTTTCCCATTATATTTCACTGCCTTCCTCCTTCCAAGTTTCTGTCCCTGCACCCATCCCAGCCCTTCTTCCTCTCTGGCAAGTTTCATTTCCCACATCCCCCCTCAGCTTTGCACTCTGCATGCCCCTAATTTGTGTTTAATGTTGTACACAGTACTCTTGGGAATGTA
This sequence comes from Arctocebus calabarensis, assembly GCA_963573935.1. Lineage (NCBI taxonomy): Eukaryota > Metazoa > Chordata > Mammalia > Primates > Lorisidae > Arctocebus > Arctocebus calabarensis. Next base: position 53,844 of record CAUYON010018027.1, read on the forward strand.
AACAGAAAATACCTCTGAGGCTGTGAACATACACACTTTAACAGCATGTGACTATTTGGGAGGAACACAACCTCCACCAGGAAGTTACGATTCGGAATCTCTTCAGCTTTCTCCAGGACTCAAATACCCTCTCAGAATCTCCTTGGGCCCAGAAATATAGCGAGGTTTTTATAATAATAAACCATAGTCCAGCTGCTTAAAATGCCAGGCAGTATACTAGACATTCTAGAAGGCTGACAGCAACTCTAGAACATCAAATCACAGTAGTCCCATTTTATGTATGAGAAAACTGAGTCTCAGAGAGATCAGGTCACACTAACTAGTATCGGAACAGGAGAATGAACTGATCCATTTGTCTCTTTGAGACACACTGGCCAGTTGTCAGCTGCTTCAACCAAATGCCTATTTCCTGCTCAGTAGGGGCTCTTGGCAGCTAAGCATTGCCCCCATACCTTGCCTCAATGATCCCATCTGTTTAGCATCCCCAAGTGCTGAACAGTAGTCAAACGCCCTTCCTGCACCCTCTCGTGGTCATAAGGGGATCCACAACTCTTTCTTACACTGTTTCAGGACCTCTGCCAGCACCCTCTGGTGTTGGCCAAGGACCTAAGGCCATATAGACTCAGGCTTCAAAAGGGTACAAGTCTCCCAGGTTTCTTTGGACTGTTCCTTGAGGAAATTCATGGATTCTCTAGGTCCCCTACTCCTGCTCGTCCTTTAAGGAAGACACACTCATGCCTGACGGTAACCAAAATCAGATAAGAGAGGCACTTGGCAATAGCCCCAAATTCCTTTTCAGGGAGTCAGCAAGAACATCTGACTCAGAGTCTACTTGACTGATGTCTATTCTTAGCTTCCATAGTCCTTTGTTCCTTGACACACATCTATGCCTGGCATTGTACTAAGTTTCAGATTTTACTTACTTTATGTGACCTTGAGTAGGTCTCTAATCTCTCTGGGCGATACTGTCCTCATCTGAAAACAGAGTGAAAATCTGCCTCACTTACCCTATAGGGATGTGATGAGGAGTAAGCCAGAGAACAAATATAAAATGGGATGATATTTAAGGTAGTTCATTCTCCTATCCCACTGTCATCTTGGGGCACCAAAGCCCATGTGCAGGTCAGGCCTCCAGAGCTATCCACAATATCCCAGTGTTCCTTTAGATGACAAAGCAAACCGCTCTGGTTGGATGCTGGGTCACATAGGACCACTGGCACCTTTAAGAGAATTAGAAAAGGCATCATTTTCTCCAGTGGACATGGCTTTTGCCGGGTGCTTGGCTTGGTGAGTGGATATGGGTTTCTCTTGGGCTGGCACTCTCATTCAGTGAACAATTCACACAGCCAAACATGACGGATTTGTTACCATTAATGCACCTGTTAATCTTTCTGTCTACTTCCTGAACAAGGTGACACTAAATGGATATTCTGACTACATTTAAAGAATACCAAACAATCACTATTTTAGAAAAACATTCAGCCATTAATGATGATGGTTTGGCTTTTATCTGGGCGGAAAAGCCCAGTCCTCAGACTGCTTGATTTTCTTAGGCACCTGGCAAATACTGCTTTTGTCAGTGGCCCTACAAGCTAAAAAGGAATTCCTCCCTAAACCCTTAACTGACCATAATTCCTATAGGAATTTAATCCTAAATCACTAGAAGAAGTGACTTACAGGCCTGACACAGTGGCTCACACCTGTAATCCTAGCGCTCTGGGAGGCTGAGGTAGGTGGAGCACCTGAGCTCAGGAGTCGAGACCAGGCTGAACAAGAGTGAGTCCCCCATCTCTACTAAAATAGAAAAAAAATAGCTGGGCATTGTGTGGGGCGCCTGTAGTTTCAGCTCCTTGGGAAGTTGAGGCATGAGGATTACTTCAGCCCAAGGGTTTGAGGTTCCTGTGAGCTACGATAATGCCACAACACTCAACCCTGGGGTGACAGAGTGAGACACTGTCTCAAAAAAGAAGAAGAAGGAGAAGAAGTGACTTACAGATGAAAACATAGGTTGTGGCCAGTGAGGGATTTGAGACTTGAACTTTGAGGGCTCTGATGAAAGGCGGAAGCCCTGAGGAGCAGCAGGCCCTGGCAGGGCATTTTAGACCCTCTCTCTGTGTTAGTCTTGCTCACCTTTCACTGCCCCCTTCTCATCTCCTCTCTCCATGCCTCCTCCTCCTCTGCGCTCTCCCTCTGTGTATCCATAGTCTTAAAATCTCTACTTCTCATTCCTCTCTCTCCTTTTCCCTTTCCTCTTTCTTCTGTCTCTTCTGCTTTTATCCACTGACTTATAATAAATTAAAAATTAAAGAATATTCAATAGCTTTATGTATTTTATTACATATATTTAAACCTCAGACAACTCGAACCAGTCAAAATTCTCCCATAAAATAGCAACTATATTAAATTTCTTTTTTATTTGTATATTAACCATTAGCTTTTTTTTCCTGTGCATCAATGATCTTTGATAGAAAAATGCTAGGTGAAGGGGAGGGGCCTGCAAGGAAGAAATTCATCTGATTATTAGCACGAATCCTGCTCAGCATACTAGCAGCAAAGAAAGGTTAGGGTTGTGGGGTGTTCAAGGTGGATTCTCTAACCAGGCTCCTTGCTTTGTCTCCAGACTATTCCCCCTCCCCACCCCACATGCCTCAGACAAAAAAATGCACTCCAGAGAAGTTACATGATTTCTCTAAAGTCACACGGCCAATTCATGGCAATACCTTGAGTAGAACCTATTTCTGGAACACAATATACATATACTATGAGATATATAATGTCCTTTTCCATAGGAGCCAGAAGAATACAAACAGCTTAATAAGACCCAGCCACCACTTAAGTGGAATTTATGACCTCCAGGGAGAAGATAGATCATTTAACCAACACTCATTTACCAGGTGGACAAAATCAGATTTAACCCACATGTCTATAGATTACATGTCAAATTATACTCACCCATAATAGGTCACTCTAATGGAGGGTCAGGGATATGGGCCATCTACACAGAAGATGATCTGTTTTCCCTTCAGCACTGGGCATGTACCCAGCACCTCACTCGTTGACATGTTAGACAACAGCTTGCTGCAAACAGCTGCTCCTGTTGCTGGGCGCCTTTCTGCCTCCTCTAAGCACCTCTCCTGCAAAGAGCCATGTGATTCCTCTTCCTTGGTAGGCTGTGGCCTGCGATTAGCAGGAGGTCTTGCTGACTGGCTCTGTGTTTAAGTCCTGCATCCTGAGAGTACTTCCTCTCCTTTCCTTCCTTTCCTTTTTTAAATTTTCTTTTCCTTTCTTTTCTTTTTTAGTGGTACCTAAGACTTTCCATACAATTGAAAAAATATTAATAGGGCATTTACTAAAGCCAAGGAGTCAGGTGGGCACTAGGAATAGAGATACAGTAAACCAAGGTCCCCTCCAGTGGGTATAGTGTCATTGTGGGTAGGCCAGAAGACAGGCATGAGCCACCACACCCTGCCAAGAAGTGCATACGTTTTGTTATGACTCTACATGATTTCCTTTGGCTTTAAAACTTATGTTGGGCTGGGCGCTTATAGCTCAAGCGGCTAAGGCACCAGCCACATACACTGGAGCTGGCGGGTTCAAGTGTACAATGGCAACTACAATGGCAGGTTCAAACGACAATGACAACTACAACCAGAAAATGGCCAGACATTGTGGCAGGTGCCTGTAGTCCCAGCTACTTGGGAGACTGAGGCAAGAGAATTGTTTAAGGCCAAGAGTTGGAGGTTGCTATGAGCTGTGGCACCATGGCACTTTACCCAGGGTGATAGCTTGAGGCTCTGTCTCAAAAAAACAAAAACAAAAATTAAAAAAAAAATCAATCCCCTTACTTTAGGCTTCAATGTCGCAGAGAGTGGAATGGTGGTTAATGAAGGTTGGGAGCAAGGGATGTTGCAGGATATTGGTCAAAGGATACAAAATTTCAGTTAAACAAGAGGAATAAGTTCAAGAGATCTATTGTACAACATGGTGTCTACAGTTTGTAACAATGTATACTCAAAACTTTCTAAGAGGATAGATTTCAAGTGTTCTTATAAGGAATGAATGATAAGTACATGAGATAATAGGTTAAAATTAGCTTGATGTAGCCCTTGTACAAGGTATACATATGTCAAAACATCATGTTGTACATTATAAAATATACACAATTTTTATTTTCTAATTAAAAAATAATTTTTGATATGTATGTTGGAAAAAGGGGAGGAGGAGTATATGAGAGCTCTGTATTATCTGCTCAAATTTTCTATAAATCTAAAAGGGTTCTCAAAGATAAAATCTGATAATTATTTAAAAGCTTTATGAGGTCTAATAATTCGGTTCACAAATTCATCCTGGACAAAGTACTACACACCTCATTACTGAATATGACTGTGATCACCGTCAAATCATTCCCCTTGGGAAGCTGTGCGCAGACGCCAGCACCTAGTCTACCCCTCAAGACAGTTTTGGAACTCTTTTTCTGGAATGAGCTGTCGTCACACAAAAACACTCAACAACAATAATAAATGCCACAGAACAAGACACCACCACACCTTGACATGAACACAGCTGTGAGACCCTGATATAACAAGTTATGAAACTTTACTGATTTGTACAGTGGGGCCAACAGACATGCTTGGTGGCAAGTTTGCAAACTTAATTGTCAGACCCATACAGTGACAACTCTGAGGGCCATTCCAGAAAGAGTTCCAAAATGGCTTTGAAAGATGGACTAGCAGTGAGGCATCAGTGCATACCTTCCCAATGGGAGGACTTCAAAGGTGACCACAGCGATATTCAGCACATAAGGTATGTAGCACTTTTTCTAGAATGAGTTTACAAACTTAATTGAGTTTTACAAACCTCATATGTTGGGTTGTTTAATTTGATTTGTTATTGTAGTTGTCATGGAGACAACTGGAGACATGGAAGTCCACGGAGGGCATGACAGGAGCCTGCCTTCCCTTGCCACCCCTAGTTCTCCCTGATCTTTCCCCATCCTGGTGAAGGGTACCACCATCCAGGACAGAACCCTGAGTGTCATCCTGGTTCCCCACCATCTCTCTCACTTCACATCTAGTCCATGCTTGGTGCCATAAATTGTACTTTGCACTCTCTCTGAAATCTATCACATTTTTCCCTCTTCCGAAAGAAACCTTCATCTTTCTCCTTCACCAGCTTCTTTACCAGCCTCTTAACTGGACATCCCACCAACTCGTGTTGGTTTCTAGGGCTGCTATAACAAAGTATCACAGACTGAGCGGCTTCAATGACAGAAACTTATTTTCTCACAAGTCTGGACACAAGAAGTCCACGATCAAGATGTCAGCACCTTGTTGGTTTCTTCTGAGGCCTGTATCTTGGCTTATAAATGGCCAACTTGTCCTTGTATCTTCTTCCTTTCCTCTTTCTTTCTTTCTTTCTTTCTTTCTTTCTTTCTTTCTTTCTTTCTTTCTTTCTTTCTTTCCTTCTTTCCTTCTTTTCTCTCTCTCTCTCTCTTTCTTTCTTTCTTTCATCTTGTTCTGTCACCAAGGCTAGAGTGCAGTGATGTCGTCATAGCTCACTGCAGCATCAAATTCCTGGGCTCAAGTTATCCTCCTACCTTAGCCTCCTGACTAGCCTGGACCACAGGTATGTGCCACCACAACCAGCTAATTAAAAATATTTTTTTGTAGAGACATGGGTCTTGCTGTGTTGCCCAGGCTGGTCTCAAACTCCTGGCCTCTGGCCCACTTGAGCCTCCCAAAGTGCTGAGATTATAGTCATGGGCTATACCATGCCTGCCTCCTCATATCTTAATATGGTCTTATTTCTGTTGTATCTCTATCCATTGGGTCAGGACCCATCTTAAGGACCTCACTGTGACTCAATTACCCCTTGAAACACTCTATCTCAGAAGCAGTCCCATTCTGAGGCACTGGGAATTCAGACTTCAGCATGTGAATTTTAGGGTCTTGACTTAGCGCTTAACATGACTTCTACTCTGGCATCCCTCTGAGTCATCCTTCACACAGTCAGTGAGGTGATGTTCTAAAAATTAGAGTTAGTTACCTGTTTAAAAGCCTTCAATGACTGTTCTGTCTCCTTAGAAGGGAACCCAAGCTCTTCCCCATGGCCTACAAGACATGAGCCAACCCCTATCTCCCCATCCTCCCCTTCCCGCCCCTGCTCATCCTGCAGGTCTGGGAGCCTCTGGTCTAAGTAGGCAACATTGTTACTCTCTGTTCCAGCCCCCAGTCGCTCAACTTGGGAGCTTGTACATAATGTGATATTATGTTTTCATGTTTACTCCTTTTGTTTGTCTCCCCCATTAGACTGAAAATCACTTGAAGGCAAAGACTATTATCTGTTTTCTTGACTCCTGTGTACTGAGTTGGAGAATGGTGCCTGGGATGGAGAAAGTGTCCATCAAATAGTCATTGACAGAATGATGAAATGAATGGGGTAGCTTTGGCCCCATGCTGCAGAGACAATGGGAAGCTGCAGAAAGATTTCCAGCATGGTTAGGTACAAATTGTAGAGCGATCACTCTGACTAGGATAGGACAGGGGGCTGGTTCTGCATCAGGGAAACTGATAGTGGGGAGGCTACTGCAATGGTCCAAATGAGAGACAATGAACTATTGAATCAGGGTCCTGGAAATGTAGAAGAAATGGAGCTGTTGTGTGTAGGATGTGATAGTTGATCTGACATCAGAGGTACAGGATGGGGAACACTCCAGGATGACTCCCAGGTGCTTGGACCAGGCGAGTAGGTGAATGGAGGTATCTTCCATGGAGCCTGGAAATCTGTGAAGATGAGTAGGAGAACAGGAAGAACAGGTTGATGGAGTGTATTAAGGGTAAACTTGGGGGACACCTACTTTATCTCACCACTTCTCCCCTCCTCCAAAAGATAGGAACTGTGTTGAAGTTCCCATTAACAAATGCTTTGCATGTATTAGGCTCTCAATAATCTCAGTTGGGGGACAGAGCATGCAGGCCCTTAGTCAGAAGCATGCTGCCAGTTGTGGAGACCCTTATGAGTGTCCTCAAGCCTGACACCCTGGGAATGTCAGCTCTCCAAATTCCCCTGTCACTCACATTTCCTGGCCCTGCTCAGTCTCTTCTATTCCCAGTGGCCCCTTACCCTTTGCTTGTTTTCAGCGCTGGCAGAAAGAAAGCAATCCCCAAATACACTGGCCAACTGGCAAGTGATGAGTGATGAGCCTCTGGCTTTAAAAGGCTGGAATGAGGGGCCTTCCAGTGCTGAGTGCAGTAACCCTAGCCCTTGGCTTACTGTAATTCTAGACTGAGGTGGTCTGAGACTAGGCATGACCAGGCAGTGTGGACAGGCCTAGAGGTCCCCAGCTGGACCACAGAGAAAGTGCACCTCTCTGCAGTCAATTGAAAGCCTGAAATTAACCCTCAAATGGAGGTAAATTAGATGCACTAGAATGACAAGAGAGGATAAATGAATCTCGTTACTAAGGGCAGGCTCTGCAGGAGATGGCAGGCAGGCAGGCTCAGTGGCCATACTGAGTGGCATTTTTTGCTCCTCACCTAAAGTGAGGTGCCACATTTACGGAGAGTTTTGTTTCTTTTTTCTTCACCTTCTTTCTGCCAAATATCCTACAGCTTTGTGTTTTTTTTTTTAAATTAAAACAACAAAAATTTATTCTCTCAGATCTAGAAGCTAGAAATCCAAAATCAAGGTATTGGCAGAGCCGCACACCCTCTGAGACTCTGGGTGGAACCCTTCCGTGCATCTTCCTAGGTTTCTGGTGGTGGGTGAGGGTCCTTGGCTGAGGACTTGCAGCTGCATCACTCTAGTCTCTGGCTCTGTCATCACATGTCACCCTCCCAGTGTGTCCTCATTGTCACATATGGTTTTCCTCTTCTTTTTTTTTTTTTAACAAGTGAACAGTTTATTAAGAAATAAACAAAGGTATGATGTGATACAGTACAAGCAAGACACTCAAGATAGGTGTAATAGTACTACTCACACAAAAACTTAAATTTCACCTCAAAAAAAATCACAAAACATAAGAAAAAGCAATTTCACTGTTATAAAGTAAGATATTTCATGCAAAGTATTAACTCTGCCCCCCCAAAGCCCAACCTCCCAACAAACAAAAAACTATCTGGGAATACTGCTATGCTAACATATTAACCACAATATAATCATTCATG